>VBVR01000188.1:29276-64951 GCA_011638315.1 Tetramorium parvispinum | reverse complement strand
CATACTCTACCTCGCGCGCGCGCTCGCTCGCCAACTTCAAGTCGGTTAAAGATGCTCCGCGCGCGTCTCCTTCTAGCGGCCGTGTAAACGCGTTTACGTGGAATTTTCGTCGCGCCTGACTCTCAAATGTCCCAAGTTCGCTCGCGGTTAGCGAGTCCTCGCGACGATACGCGCAGCGCGATCCAAGTTGGCTGCCTATCTCTCAGATGAGAAGTCTCCGCTTATCGATGGTTAACGGTGACTTTGGCGCGCGAACGGTACACGGATTCTTCAGACGAGAATACGGTAATCGGTACACGTTGGGAGATGTAGCATCCTCTCGCTCCTCCGCAATGGCTCGAGAAACGAAGCCTTCGGGAATGGCCGAAAGTCGACTAATAACCGCGTGAAATTAGCCAACGATCCGAAATGATATTGACGGCATTTTGACGCCCGTGGCGTTACGGCTGCTGGAACTTAAAAGACAGCTACTTGGAAGTTGCGACCAAGTTAGAAATTGCACAATACCGCCGAGTTCGGAATATCGTTCTCGGCGGAACGATTGAATTCATAGTTTATCGATATCTCGCTCCGAGAAAGAGAGAGAGAGAGAGGTAGAATAATAGACGCGTTCGCGTTCGCATGCTCCGATATCACGTGCGCGATTTACAACGCTTCGAATTCGTGACTTCGCGTTCAATTCGTGTCAAACGGATGCTTTCGCCCAGCGAATTCGCTTTCTCCGGCTTGTGATCCCGAGATGACGTAAGTCTTCTTATCCATTAACCCCTGATGTCGCTGTATGCGCGAGGAAACGAGCGTTTAGTTTCATTCTTCGTTTGTTTGGCAGATTACAAGGCTGCGCCGTTACAAGGACAATAACATCGGGTCGACGTCAGCTCCGTCAAACCTCTGCATTCTTTCCGAGTGGTTATGACATCAACGTAAGTACAATCAATTCTAAATTAGAAATATCAGATGGTATAAGATAATTATGTAAGCGAACAAAATTCTATTATTATCTTATAGATGAAATGATGAAAATTGAATAATATGTTATACATATATCAATATAATATTCATTTATTTATTGAAAAGAAATGTATCGAAAAGCGCAATATGCTCTCTCTCTCTCTTAACATTTATATCATTTTACATTTTTTAAGTATTTGTCGTACAATTCTTTAATTTCTTTAATTGTTGAAATATTATACTATTTATAGTATTATGTTCTGAAATAGCTTTTCTCTTGTCGTTATATTTGCTATTTTTAACAAAATATGTAAAATCAATAGCATGATGAATTCATAATATTAAAATTTATATGAAACGAAAAACAGATAACAACAATAATATAAGAGGATAAAATTAAAATCAACTTATGTTAATAATCTATTTTATAAAATATTTTTTGACCAACAAATACTGTACGCTACTTGTTTATCTGGCTTATCTATTATTTGTACTTATTGCTTTTCGATATTGTTTACAAGTATAAAACAACGGTATCGTAGAGTATTTTATCAATCATACGCGTGAGAAATAAAATATTGTTTTCATTGAAAAAATATTTGCCCCTCGTACAGATACATTTTATTTGACAAAATAATAGTTATGCATTCACAAGTTTTTATTGTTCTCAACATTACTGCTGAAATTATTAATACATCTGCGTTTAAAAAATATCGAAATCCACAACAAGCGGAATGAAAGGACGAGTTTATTCAGTGATGCTTGATTTTTATTGTCATATTTTGCTAAATGGACGAATCCATTTAGACAGCTCGAAATACCTGATACGAATATATTATGGCATAAAATTTTTATCGTAAAAGTAGCAAGTTTCTCTATATTTTAAAAATCTTTTAAATGAAAATCGATTTTCCTCACACGAAAATTTAATTAGGTCTCGTTTTTTTTCTGACATTAAATATTAAAAATTTCTGTCTAGATCATTTTTATTTTAAATATCCCGATACATGTGTATAATTTAGTCGTTCAGTTTAGAAATATAAAGCATTTAAAACATGATTTTATAAAAATTCTAAATAAGGATATTTATTAAAATAAGATAATTTTCTTACTGTCAGTGATTTTATTTTATCAATAGCCACAAAGTTTAAGTTCCAAAAATTTCCAATTTCCACTTTTTTGTAACTAAAGAATTTCAGTATTCTTAACAAAAATCTAGTTTAAATGTGTGTACCGCGTAAACAGTTTTAAGTGAATTGTCTTAAAGGGTATATCAATATTAAGAACTTAATGTTGCTTTAGCGATGATCGCATGTTTCCGGTGATGAGCAATACCGAGCGAGATACGATTTCTGCTAATTTACACTTCCGTAATGAATCGTTAACGTGGCGATGGAAGGCGTTTCCGTGTCTTTTCATCCGTCCGTTCGCTGCCATATCAGGAAAATCGTTTAAACCGGCGCGTCCGCCTTCGCGTTTACAATAAATTACCGCGCGAGGTGCAAGTGGCAGACGGGAAATTATCCACGACGAAGGAAAACAATCCAAGGGAGAGGTCGCAAACTCCCTTGCATTTAAACGCACGTCTGTCTCGAAAACTGCAGAAAACATCGGGAAGTTTCTGTTGACGTGGACTACGCTTCACCTTCGCTTTTCCCACATTCACTTATCTAACCTTTTGAATGAATTAACGGAAATTATAATTCTATCTTTATTAGCAAAACAAAAACAATAGTACTGATTATTATGATATTCATTAATGAATTTAAAAGTGAAGAGAACCAAATCACATTAAAAATAATTTTATATAAATGTAAGAATAAAATGTAAAGACACGATCCAAATTATTGCAAAGTTTCTTACTATGTTATTGATTCAGTTATCTTATCGAAAAACATAGTTAAATTTTATTATACAAATTGTTATTAAATATTTTTATGTCATTTACTCAGAATTCGTAAAATCTTTTTTATTTCCTACTATTAATTACTCGAAATATTGATATCTAAACATTTTCATCCAGAGAAGTAATCTTTTATAAATTAGGATTTGCTGTTAATATTAGAATTAGAGGAAGGGAATATCTTATATGTATAAAAGGAATTTTTTTATTGCTATACATATTTTCTAAAAATCATCACTTGTTAGATTTGTATAGTTATAGATAATTTCTGTTCTATTATTTGTTGTTGTATTGTTTGTTTGGAAAGGAAATGGTATTGAACGGTGAATTCCCGTTCTATTGCAAACCTGATACGCTGCATGAATGCACGCGTGTAATATGCACGTTAATAACTTTATGATCGTATTATATGCTCCACGTTGCGAGACAAACGTATCGCGGACCAATGACGCCTCGTGATTATTTCACGTCACTCTATAGCTGTCAAATTTTTAGACAATACAAGTGTCAATATTATAGTTAATTCTTTGTTTCTACCTATTTCTAAATGCTATCTTTGTATTTTCTTTTTGTTATATAAACAAATTAAATTTTACACAATTGTTTCTCCATTATTTTTATCTTTAAAAAAATTTATTAGCCTAATTATGCTTGATATTGACAACTTTTCACGTTATAGAATTGCAATTTTTAAAGTATGAAAATATTAAAGACGTTATATAGATATTGGCATACAACTAACTTTGTGTTCGTATACATTGGATCGATAAAAGTTAAATCGCATTGAGGACTGTATTTCGCGAGTGGTTTACGATTACTGTGATCCGCATTCACATTCTCCGGAATCGCGCGAGGCAAGAAGAACTCGTAAAGTTCAGAACCGCAGCCGGGCATGACATGTATATCACTGCCACCCCTGAAATTCATTCGACGGTATCTCCTGGTGAGAATCAACCGCGGACAAAAGAGCATCCCCTATGCGACAGCATCGTATAAACAACGCGGATCGCGATCTACATCGCGGAAGGAGGGGCGGCTCGCCTCTCCTTTCCCGTCGTCGAGGTGTTTCGAGAGCGAGTTTATAAAAGAGATGCGCAGAGGTTGTCTCGTTCCCTCCCTTCTTCGTCCCGCTAATCCCAAAAGTCCATAAATACTGGATGGGAGTTTAGTCTCCAAAGGGTCGTTTGCAGGATCGCAGTTGTACCCCATGACACGGCACCGCGATGATGCTTTAATCCAACGGCAGCCCGAAACGCACCCTGAAACGTCGTGCAGAATTTGTGGTGTCGTTTCGCACGGCCGATAACGCCTCGATAACCACAGCCGCAAGGGCTTGCGAAATGAATCACGGGAAACTTGAGTCCTTTAGGAATTCAGATTCTACACGGGTTAACTTCAAACGAAAGACGAACAGACAGAGACAAATTATTTTGAAGGAAAATCCGAGAATAAGGAATAAAGATGTAAAAGTATGATTTTTATGGGCCTAAAAAAATATTAAAATTCATATGAAATGTGTTTTGATCAATTATGATTTCACATCTCTCCCATTATCATATTCTAATAATATTTATTTATTTTATTTTTTTATTTTAATTAATTTTATTATTTTATTTTAACTAATAATAATTTGAGAAAAAATATATTCATACATTTACTACAAATTAAAAAATTGAACAAGTTACAATCACTTATAAGGAATAAAAATTGATAATTGAGGCAATAAGTTTTACAAAAATATAACATCTTATTTATATGACATACCCGGGTAGAACAAAAAGTCATGTTAGTGTCAAAGTGACCTCAAATGATATCAAAATGACAAAAAAATGAGTAACTCTTCAGTATAACGCTCTCACCTCGGATTTGGTTCTAATTTGACAATTCGGCTCCTTTTCCATGCAAAACAATTCCTTGAGAAGGAAATTGCATGCTCGCATCTCTAATTGAATTATGATTGAAAGATGAATTTTATAATCATATTTTCTCTCATTTTGACGTCACTTTGACATTATTATGACTTTTCCTGTTCTACTTGGGTATATTCTGTATATAATTTAGGCACTTTTTGAAATTACTTGGTCAAAATTGCTAAATCTCCGTTATATATAGCAGAGAAAAATTTTCAAAGAATTCCTCCCATAATTTACCATTGTTACTTAATTAAGCGAACAACCAAATCCATGTCACGGTTCTACCTTTGGTGTTCATATGCCTATTTTATCCCATTTCTATCACGATGTAAACGATTCGTGCCGGCGATTTCGGACAACACCAGGCCCGGTGGCAAACATCAACAGTCGAGGATGCAACGTAAACCTGGATAGAATCGCTCGTGGCGTGTTCCCCTGCGCGTTTTACAGTTCACGAGACCATGACAATTGCCGGCGCGTTACAGTCAGTTCCGCAGCATTAGGGCAGCTGGTCCGGTCGAGATTCCAAGTATACTCGAAAAGGGACGAAAGAAAGGAAGAGAGAGAGAGAGAGAGAGAGAGCGAGCGGGGGTGTAGGGGAAATGTAGGTGGCCTATTGTCAAACCGGAGTCCGCATTCTCCTTTAACCCTCCATACCGCTATTGACTGTCTTTCGGTTCATGCCGACGACGAGAAAACGAGCAGAAGTTCACCCGCGGAGTAATAGAGCGATTGAGAATACTTTCCCTAGAAAGGCTACTTCCACCCCAACCGTATTTATTAACCCACTGTATTCGATTGTCGTCTACGAGGCGACATAGGGCGAGGGAACTTATGCGATTGCATTGTTATATGAAGAAACTGATGAGAACTATTAATTTTACGTTGTAGGCGATTATCTGACAGAGAATTTTATTCTTATACTTTAAATTGATAGTTTAAGTCTTCAAATGATGTAAAAATTTCTATTCGCAATCTTTTTTTTATTTTTTTTTATAATTCGTGATATTTCTAACATAAAATCTTATATAAATTAATATTTAATTATTTTCTTTTATGTGTACGTGTGTGTGGATACATATACATATATTAATATATATATATACATAATAATAATCCTTATTGTATGTAACGTAAGATTAATTCTTTTCATATAAGCATTGGGATATGTAACTTCGCACGGAGTAGGATGTTTACTTTGCATACGACTCTTATCTACCACGAACATTAATCTTCTACACACTATTATCTCTTCCCAGCTTATATTTCCTAAATAAATAATGATAAGCCTATTGATTGAAACCAGGAGGGAGCTTATCTTCAAAGGCATAAAGTTAATCAGATTTAAAATACTGAAAGGATTTATGCATTTATTAAGTTTCAATTTTATTTAAGAGCCTTTTTATTTGCTCGTGAATTTCAAAGCGTAAATTTCCAATGTAAAATAGTGTAATAGCTATAATATGGTGATAAAAATATTTCCAAGGTAAACTATTTATTTTAATTAAGCTTTTTTCGCACTAATAAAATCGATCTAATTATGTGAGCTCTTTATAAAGATTTATGATCATGTTTTCAAGTTTTTTAAAATAATTACTAATAATTATCTTGTTTATTTTATATTGATTTTTAAAAATCGAGTTTGATTAGTCGCTTATCCGTTTCGATGTTCAGTCCATTGCTCTCGGGATTGCATTTTAGAACGCAAGAATTCATCGTCTCGATAAAGTATTCCTTTTCACACGAGACTAGGCACGTTCCATGCCAGACGATACACACTGGCGGGAGCGGGTTCAATAAAATCGTAAACACGGCTGTTACACGGACAACGTCATAAAGTTGGCCGACGTGTGTAACGAAGACGGTTAAATTCTGCGCGTGCGAGTGCATGTCTCTTCGAGAACCGGACTAATTGTGCGCGCACGGACATTCGAAAAGGAGGAATCGAGACGAGAGCGTGTGAAAAAGTCTTGTCATCGAGATATTCCGGGAATGCGAGAGAGTAATGCTAATATATAATCCTTTCTCAAGTTATATGAAATCGATTCTGAAAATAAATTTTAAAACGTGGAGCACGCATTTGATGAGCTGCGTTTGTCAGTTTTCTGTAACAATTACAGATTAAATTTATTGCATCAATTTTCTACAAATCTATACTGAAGAATGTAATGATATTTACAACCAATCTCTTTACGATATAAATTAATTAATATTTAACTGTAAAAGGATAATTTAAACATGATATCTAAATTAAACTTGTAGTTATAAAAAATTAAAAAAAAATTAATACTTTTCTCAGTAAAATCAAATTTTATGATATTTGTTACTAAAGAAAGGAATTCAACAATTATTAAATGTTTCGCAAACATTTTATTTTATATATGTTACATATGTCGAATTATTTTATTTCTCTGCACATGTCAGTACGATTTCGTATGTTATCAACGTGACAAGAATTTTCTTTGTCGAGAATTTTGTGTGAACGTGTGTACATATGTGTATAGACGTAGTCTTCCTTTCTCAAAGAAACGAGAATAGGTGAGAAGATGATCTATGATGTAGAGACCCCACTATATTTATGATACAGGCGAGTAACATTATCCGGTTATATCCGTTATTAATTATTAGCTAATTGGCAGGCATATTTATGTACATATACATATATGCATGTATATGTCTATATACTTACGTAATTTTTCCACGTATCGTCCTTCCTCTGCAACGTTGACGCGTATCTGTAACACAAAATGATGAAGGTTATTAGCATGTTATAGGATAGATCAGGTGTGCATTTACACGCTAATCGTACGCGTATGTATTTCGAAGATTGAATTTTGAGATCTTACGAATTACGCGAATAATATACACACATATATATATATATATATATGTATATATATATATAAGAACGCTTAATTTAAATATATTTCTTTAATCATCTACATTTGCTTCGTTATAATCCGACTATGATGATATACTGCGTCATTTGCATTAATTGTTCACATTATGTTTATATCGTGGAAATATAATTTCTCGATTGGGCAGATATATCTGCAAATAGATAACGTTATCCAATAGATGGAGGGAAAAAGGCAAAATCGAGAAGAAAAAGGAAAAAGATGATAATGGTCCCTTCACTGCTCTGGTATTATATCAGCGCTAGATAAGAGTTCGCGCTTATAATTACTAGTATATCAGGATAATGAAGAGATATAATTGATAAAAGTAAAAAAAATTAATGTTATATTTGACTAAAATCTAAAAACATCAAAATTAAGAAATTGAATGATTTCCTAAAAGGATTGAAAAAATATACTATTGAAATTGCGTTTAAAATTTTTCAGAAATAAAAATTATATCGTTCTAAAATAATATTGAGAAGTTTCTATAAAAAATATCAATTGCAACTATATATCGTTAGTATATCCCCTATGATACATGTATACTCGTTCTCTTGCTCGTGATCTGCATCGAAGATACTGATATGTTATACAGATTATAGACTTGCAGATTATAGCTTTTGCATTCGAGGGATTTCGCTAATCCTTTCCCTATATGTAATCCCATTATCGGGCATTTTCCTTATGTTACGAATATTGGACGTATATTGGCACACGCGTGGTTCGTTGTGTTCTTCGAAGCTACAAATCTTTAAAATTAATTTCATGAAAATTGATTTTTCCATTTTATTTAATCTAAATTTGGATTAATATTATCAAATAAGCAAAAAAAACTGCATTTTATCAAGATATGGAAAAAACACATGGCTATATTGTTCTTTTTCTGACATTTCTAATAAATCATGTTCATTGATAATTAGTCTGCATTTCACAAAATTTCTGGTTATAAACATTTTCCGTCATCAGAAAATCTCAGTTATGTGCCTCGCATCCACAAATGATTGTAAACCCTCGCTTTGGGAGATTATCCTGACTCGGATCTTTGAAAATAATTATTATTTCCCAGAGATTGATGTCGAAAACAACCTTCTAAAAGCGATCGATACGGGCGATTTTTTTAAAGAAAAGAAAGGCAAAGTATATCTTTGCTTTCTCAGCCGGTCGCAGCAATAACGTCCTCGATGCTCGATACTCGGGCACGCGTGAAATATGCGTGCATGCAGCAGGCCGAGCCGCGTGTTCTACAGCCAGCGTGTATGTCGGTGTGGCGATAGGGTGACATGTATCAAATGCATTGATTTCGCATAGCCAACATCTCACTCGCGCTGTCGGACTTGAATACACATACCCACTTGCCTGTGCGTGTGTAATGGAGCTCCACGGGACCCAAGACCCTTCCGGGACCCTTTCTATGTGCGGCACCGGGATCAACTCGAATTAAAGGGGAACGACTCGGGAGTGGTGCCAACTTAATGAGGGACCACCTAGCTTTAACTGTTTGTTTTTCGAGAGACCGGGCCTCGGAGAAAATGCCCGCTTGGAACCCGCCGGAGACCTATATGTATATGTACGCAGGTTCACAGTCAGGCGGTCCCATTTATGGCTTGTATCGCCAACCCTATTGCCATAACTTCCGCGATTTGGGCGTGAAATTACACGCGCAAGAATCGGTATGAGAGGATCGTCGATAGTTCGATAAAGGTGTTCGATCCCTCGTTCTCTTCTGACCGTTGTCCTTTTTGTTCAGGTTTCCATTCTGCGCTCGATCAGGTTCTACCCGAGCAATTTGTTACTTTATCTGGTGCGTGTGTGTATAATTTATAACAGTGTGATACACGTTGTTTCTTGTGCCAAAGATAACCATTTGACTGATTTATTTCAACGAGATACTCTCAAACTTTAAATTTTCTTTTCCTCTTTCCAAAGAAAATAATTATCAGCATTAAGTTATAATAACTTTTATTACAATCTAATAAAAAAAATTACGAATGTTTATTCTGAAAATAATAATGTAAATTTGATATATTATAACAGATTATGAACGAACAGAATAAAATACTTTATATATTTTAAAATATATAATTAGATTAGCTCTCACTGTTTTAGCTAATGCACTGTTAGTAATCTTTTCTTATTAAACACAAAATACAATATATTAAATACAAATACATTTAATAATAAAAATGATCTGCTACAAATTCGATAGATGTACTTTATATGCAAGGTGCTATATTTAGTGCTATGTATTGACATAATGTAACGAGTATATAAACATTCATCTTCAAAAGTTGCCAATGTGTCAAAATAAAAAATATACAAGTAAGGTATATACTAACGCAAAACGGAAACGAAGGACAGTTCGATTGACGTTTCGATACGTAAAAATTTAAACAGTAAGAGAATAAAGAACTTCTTCCGATAAAAGCACTGCGGAGATACTGACGTTTTGGTGACTGTGTGGAGGCTATCGGTCATTATTTATCGGAGGATGAGCTGTCGCCCTAAGGCGAAATTAAAATCCGAGAGTTGCCGATAAGACGAAGACGATGGAACGTGAAGCGAAACGAAGAGGTATAAAGAGAGATAGAGAGAGAGAAAGAGAGAAAGAGAGACAAGGGTCGCTCAAGCATATACGATAAAGCGCTCTGTGAAAAATATGTGTACGTGGCACTCGACCACGATTTAATTTATCGTCGACAGGCGGTACAGGAAAAGGCGTAACGATACGACTCTTATGAACATTGTATTCACATTGCGTTATTCATACTCGCCGCAAGCATTCGGCGACACTTTTACGTGGAAATTTTCACCGGAAGCACACAAAGGAAAATTGGAAAGTGATTGATGAGTAGCTAAGATAAGAATAGCACAACCTCTGCATTCATTGTTACAAGGATACTTTTTTTCCTTTTTTTACTTATTTTATTATTCATATGTACAGATCCTTTTCATTATATTTTTTTACATTAATTTCTCATAAGATAAAACTTTGAATTTTCTCTCTATAGTCTCGGAGATTCTCCTGTCAAGAGGGAATACTTTTTCTCTCTCGCGAGCAGAATATCCTGCTTATTATATCAATCCATACGTATACACATCTATTTCTATTCCGCGCACGCATCAATCTACTTCTACAATTTCTCACAAGATTAAACTCGAATTTTCTCCTGATAGTCACGCACGATCGAGCGAAGCGCAACGGGACTTTCGCAGGAGTACTCCTTCAAACGAATATATTTCTATTAACGTACCCCGCATGTCGTTCGAGTCTTCCGCGAGCCGAAACATGAAATGTCACTTACTCGAACACATCGCTCGACACACACACGTGTCTCGACCGATCGAAAATAGTCTAACCCGTGACAGAGTGGAAAGTTTATCATTACGAAGATATTACGAAAAATCGATTGTTATATATTTTTTTATTATTTCATTTTTTATATTTCATGAAATCAGAAGCAGAAGAAAAAAACTCCTTTAGCATTCTAAATATTGTAAATATAATTCGACTTATCTTGAGCAGCATATTCTTAGAATCGCAAAAATTATTCTTCAAATTCTAAGACTATGGTGCTTAAGATATAAGTCGAATTATATTTACAATATTTGGAATGCTAAATGAGTTTTTTTTCTGCTTCTGATTTCATGAAATATAATTAAAAAATATTTAAATGCACATTATAGTTGATATGTAGTTAATGCTAATTTCTCTCTCTCTCTCTCTCTCTCTTTCTCTCTCATTCGGATGAAAAAGATAGCATTATAAATTATCCAACGCGTCCGACCAGTGCGATTTAAAGTTGCCCGAAGAGAAAGGGTTGCCCCGACAAAAGGAGACGGATGACGGAAACGTTAACAAGGGTGCTTCTCTCCAATGTCACCGATTCGTCTCCTTGACGTTGCATTTTGCGAAAGGGGATTGCGGAGAGCGGACGACTCTCCTTTGTGTGCCTGCCGTATCGTACATTTTTATTAAGCCGGAATAATTGACGCGAAATCTGAGATCGCCGCCGGCGCTTCATTGCCTGAATCTTTTCAGATTCATTGACCTGGTTGAAACCATATGCCGAACTTGAACAACTTCAATCGAAGCATCATCATTATGTAGCCTATTTTTTAAGCTTTTGAAATGAAATATTACAAATATTGATTGAATTTCCAAACGAGATATATTTCGAAAATTTCTCGTAAAAATAAACAAATCTGTACGCGTGTGTTTGAAAATTTAAGACGGATGCATAATATTTTTGTTGGTACGTCACTATTTTCATAATTATCTGTATAAATTATATGCACATATTAAGCCCCTACCTATTTATGTTTGGAATTTGATACGAAATGCTGCGTGGCGATCAAAATTAAATTTTCCCAAATATGCGGCAATGCGCGTACAAAACGGAGTGGGAGAGGAGGATGGATAAAGCGGATAGAAACATTGTAACAAGGCATATATAACTGGCGTTGGCGCATGAGGGGTAGGGATGATTTTAATTAATATATACTTAATTAAGTCTCTCCCGTCGAAGGCATTGTCGTTGCGCCACGGGGTCGTTATCTATGCCATGCAGTGCGCGGGTGATTTACTAATAGAAACTGCGCGGGAATAGTTCGTCTAGTTAAGCCCCTTCGAATACACATCGGTTTATTGTACGCTTGGGCGATGCGGCGTTGCGAAACACATCCGACGCCCGCTATATACATATACGCAGCCTCCATTAAAGCCCCGCCGCGCCGGTGTACTTTGTCGGTGCACGCGTTCGAGCGAAATCGCGCTGATGTATCGATAATGCGAAGTCGCGATGAAAATGATTTCTCTCTCTCTTGATTAATTTAATATCTTGACATAAGGACAACTGATTTCATAATGCAACTTGGATACGAAAATTAATATTAGCATGTGTGTATTGTGATATTCGTTTTTCATCTCCAACTCGTAAAACGATCCTGATTCGAAATATTCATTTGAAATCGAATTATCATGAGGTATGCTTTCACAATGTTTTCTTCATTTTATTGAAACGTGGTTATTTTTGTTTGTAATTAAATTTCAAAACAATATATTTGAAATAGTTTCGGTTGAAGCAAAAATATGTAGTTCTGAATGACAGAGAAAAGAATTCTAATTTTTAATAGAAACAAAGTGAAATACGGAATATTAGAACACTTTATTAGGATAATTTCTTCTTTAATAGGACTTCTCTTATTTATCATTTATTGCTTAATGTTTCATCTTTCTACTCATTATCATTATATTAATGCTAATATTCATATGTGTGAATATATATTCACTTGGAGAGAATGCCAAATAGTTTTAATTTTTTTCTTCCGACAATTATCGATTGTCGCCGAAATTCATTTTCTCCTGAACATGCAACTAAAGATAGATTCGCACGAATTTGTATCGGTGTTAAAATGTCATTTGTGCGTATTTCGTGGCACTTAACTGCGTTCTTTTACACCTGCGATTCACGATGGTGGTCCCAAAAGTCTTGGTCGATACGTTGACTGCCTCATGAATATATTCACAAGCCAGGCACAAGGGTACGAGACAAAGATGTTAACTGTGACTCGGGAAACATTTTCCTTCTTTAAAGATCATTTTGTTAATGCAACGATGCGCAATGCCGCGATGCCCATCGAAATCCCTTACCACTTTCGTATATCTTTGGTAACCATTTCATAAAAGAAATGTGCACGTGTGTGCCCACGTGCATATATCTTGCAGGACTGTACGTCAGTTTTATGCAGAAAAAGAAATTGATCCCTAGCATTAGCAATATGGCAGACTTTCTTTTTTAGAACAATTTCTAAATGATAGTCACTTTACGTATTTGTATTAAAGTATACGTAAAATATATAATTATTTAATTAATTATTTAATTATGAATTGTACAGTGGTTGAATTATTGATTAAATTGATTTAGGAAAATTTCAATTTGTGTGATTTTATTTTTATTTATAATGATAAAGATGAGCGAAAACACAGTTATAGAATTTTTACAAAATTCAGGGGTAATAGGGGGCTGTGAGAGATTCCTTTAACTGCAAGAAATTTGAATATCCTCCATTTCCCTTTTTCCATTGGCGTCGCATAACTTCCATTAAAAAAAGGGGAAAACAAAAAAGATCGTCGGTCGAGTTACAATCGTGGACGACAGTCCGAACGGAATTTTAACGCATTATTTTGCATCGCAAATGCGACCGCCGTTGGAATTTTCGCAAATTTGGCAGCGCGACATCGCGCGCAAACTGCATAGGCGCGAGCATGAATGCAGTCGTCGGCGCGACGTAAACAACCGACAAGAGCACTGATTTTTAATTGGCCCATTATCGTAAACCATCGATAGGTGTCAATTAACCATAATTCTGTCAATCATATTATTATTCCCCGCTGCTCGTTCGCGTTTTATTAATGCGAGAATGAGAAAGGGAGATAGTGGGAGAGAAACACTCCCGGCGGTCCAACTCGGGTCTGATTTATTTTCATCGCGAATGCCTAACTACATCGTTCGCTTCCGGCATTATCTTGATTTGAAATCAACTGACTTCTTTCCCCTCTAGCCATCCTCGACATTTTTTTCCGTAAAGCCGTTCCCCGCGTCTGCGACGAGCTTCAACCGATCAAAATCATTTATAAGCATTACGAAATGTTGAATATTAAACGTAACGAGATCAATAGAAACAAATACTAATTGAAGACAGTTTTTTTATAAAAATAACTTAAGAATTAGAACACTTTCAAGTTTCCTAAAACTTAGAATTTAAGAATGATTATCAATGATAAAAACTGTTAAATATAAAATATACAAAAAATTCTTTTTATATTTTTATGAAAAAATTGTGTGAGTAATGCTACACAATGTTTACAGAAATAAAACTTTTTTATAGACAAAGTATAGCAGATGTAATTAATAATTGCTTTGCTAGTAAAGCTGCTAATTATCACTTTTTAAGGAACAATTTAGGAATGTCTTCTTTCGACAAAAAAGTTATTTATTTAACTTTAAATAATGAGAGAGATTATGTGCTGCAGCTGCAAGCACGATGTAATCTTATCTTTGCGATGGAGATAACTAGAAGTGATATGGAGCATCTCTAATTGAGTTTTTCCATGTTGGTGATATCACTAAAAAATCAGTGACATTTTAATATTTTTGTTTATTTTACGAATTAATGATAGAATTTTTAAAAACTTTTCGACAAGAATTAATGTGCTAAATGTGGCAATTATGATGGCACTAAAAATTTGTTACAAGCAATTTTTTTCCATTGGTTATTTTTTTTGATAATTTTTAATAGATTGAAATTTCCAACTTAATACTGTCAGCTATTAAAATGAATTAATGTCAAAATATTTGCTAAACCAGAATAAATGATAAATTATGTCTTTATATTATAATCTTTATATTAAAATCCTGTTTCATAAATTACTACATAATTGTACAGGGTGTAAATATTTTAATGACAAATTCTTTGTAACATTTTAAGACGAAATTTCAAATATGAAAAAGACTTATTATATAAACCAAATAAATATGACAGCTAACACATATTAATATCAATACATTAAACTATTGAATAAAAACATTATTTTAAAATCTGTTTATAATTCATTTCAGATAAATAGAATCTTAATGAAACTCTTGAATATTTTTCAATAATTTTATCATTGTCAAAGATATTCGATTCATAGAAGCTCTGTTGTCACTGGCCATTTTGCTCCATCCCTGAGCGCACAAAATCTTAGCCCTGTCATTCGTAATTTTTAAACCTTTCCCATTTAAAAACGACTATAGCCTCGGCATTTTCGTATTTGAACTTTCGTCTTAAAATGTTACAAAGAATTTATCATTAATATATTTATCGCGAATTTTGATGCACCCTGTATAAAAATTGATAGGTTTCTTTAACATAAATACATAAATTTAAGAGGAATCCTATTAAAGGAAACAAATCGCAAAATATCAAATTTATGTTCACGAACTCGTGCATTTGAAAGCTCGTAAGTATCACATAAATCTGAAAATCCTAAATTTATATCCGAGAATTTAGTTACTGAAATCTTTTCGGAAATACTAAATCTCAAATGGGATCTATTAATCAGAGATATTAGTTAAAATCTATAATAAATCTCGAAGTCCTGAGTTCGTAACCTTATCTACTTAAAGGCTTGTTAGTATGATAAATCTCGTCGCTAAATTCACGTTCGCGAACTCACAAAACTCTAATAACTGACAATTTAGCAGAAATCTTTTCAATTTGTGACGTATCTTAAATGTAGAGCGGAATTTCGAGTTATCGACGGTACGATTTAACTTGTCTTCAGAGAAAGAAAGTATGTACGTCTCGAGAAAGCATTCTTAACCGACTCTCTTTTACACTGATATTTCTTTCTCGAACGTCGCTCCCAGGAATGGACAATAAATTTTATCGGTTCCGTTGTCAGTCTCAAAACGGTGCACGACCGCTTCACGCTCGCACACAACGTTTCCCCAGCGATTCAATATTGACGCATCGTCGGTCACCCACATTATCGGCCCGGATTCATTCCTTCTCACGTTCTTTAACGCTTCTGAAACAAGCGGCTGCTAATTTCTTTCTCTGAACACTTGACACGAACACTGTCTTTTCTGTCAGCAATATAATTAACGCGATTGTTGTTCTTTGTATGATATTTGTTATTATGTATATTATTTTTTTTTAAATCCTCGATAGTATTATTTTATTATTAATTATTAATAAATTGCTTAAAATATATATATATATATATGATTTATCGCGTGAAGTTCAGTATTAACTATGTTTATCTTATTAATAGTAATTATTTAGTAAGGAAATCTTTTGACTGAATAAATCGATTTTAAAATAATTTTTACAATTTATTAATTTTTACAGCGTTATACATATATTATAATTGTGTATCATAATTGTATACTAATATTTTTATTTTTTTTAAATTAACTAAATTATTTTATCACTTTATTATTTTGTAAATAGCGGTTTTAACAAATTGTTAATAGTTGCTATTTTTTAAACACATGGGAATAAATCTCTTTAAGAAATATTTATGATTTAATGTAAAATTGCACTTGAAAATGAATCGATTAAATGCATATGATGGCTATAACATTGTATGGGTTGCTACAAGTTAATTAACATTAACAATTAAGATTCATGAAATAGGATATTTCACAGAATATTCTAAGAAAAAGTAGCTTTAATTATTTTTTTATTCACGCAAGTGGTTTTAAATTCGAAATATTACACAAATATAATTCTAACTTATCTTGATTACTGATTTTACTTTTTATTTTAGACAAAGAAATACATGGAAGGTAATATTAATTAAAGCTTCCGTTTTACAATTCTATAAACAAGTGAGAATATTATATATTTTTAAATATTTTCTTCTTTTGCAATAATTATTTTAAATTATACAATAATATGGAAATATCGTAAAAATATATTTATTTGTTATAAATATGATAGGAATATACGTTTTCTTAAATTTGACCTATTGTATATTTAATTTGTTAATAGACACTTTAATAAAGTTTCATGAATCGAAAGAATTGTATTACTAAAATGCTAACAAAAAAAAGTAAAAGAAAAAGATGTAAATAAAAATAGATAAAAAAGTACCGGGACGACATCAATCATGGTGTATCCTCGATTTCCGTAATAACGCAGCAATCTCATTAATTCTACTATGGCTTCATAAGTATAAAGTTAATGTTTGGTACGCCTATCTCGTCCCTCTTGTCAGACCTACGCGTATCAGCATCTGTCGGTGCGTAAGCCGGAAACGCGTCGTTTACGTGCCTGTCAGCCTCGTCATCGGACACAAAGCCCAGCGAGCTCGCACGAAATAGTTTCAACCCTCCCAGAGTATACGAGACGATTCTCGCTGTCGCGTTTTTCTTGAGCCGCTCTTTCCCGCGCCGGTAATGTGAGCCTCTCCGTGCTCGACAATGACGAAGGAAACCATAATTGGCTCCTATCCCCCGACACGAAAGATACGGAAACTCGATCATTGGCAAGTATATCGGGGTTCTCGATTTCTTCGCGTTCGACGGTGTAATTAGGCCTCCCAGGCTTGCAGTTTCAGTTCTAAAGAACGTCTCTTTTTCCTTAAACGCGAAAATAGTCATTTTACATATTTTGTGGACGCATAATTATTTTGAATTATTTTCAATATTCTAATAAAACTATATTATCTAAAATTATCTATAAAATTATGTATACACATTCTGAATTAATATAATTATAATTTGTCTAAATAACGAGAATGCAGATATATAAATATATATATTTGTATATTTGAATTAATTATCTATTAATTTACATATTGAAACAATGAAACTGGATCCATTAAAAAAAAACATTACGTTAACGTATCTAATTTCAACGAAATAAGTTCACAATTGATAAAAATTCGTTGGCTGACGTTTGCGGGTTAGAAGAGAATTATGATGTGTGCCGGTTTATAATTCATGTAACATTTTGTTACGGATGCGCTTTCATCCACCGCATGCGCATTGTTAATCGTAGAGAAGCGCGTGGAGCGGGTTGGTCGGAAGAAAGATATATTTACAACCTAGATGAATCAAATTAACCCGTTGCCATATATCACGCTGCTTGGGAATACGTCGGCATTTGCAATTTAATTCGGAGAATTATCGCGACGTATAGCACGCTGCGTGTTCGCCGAATGTAACATCATCTTGCGAGCAAAATGCATTATGCAATAGAAACGAAGTAGCGGTAATAGGTTTCTCTCGAAGCGAATGTTAGAGCATTAATAATGAATCATCTTGTACCGTGTGTAAAAATTTTTATTTCCATATTTTCCAGAAATTATCGTTTGATCATGTTAAAGTGAATACGTAGAGAAAATTTGTTCTAATTTGTTAGAAGACTGACGGCGTTTTGAGATACAAAGATATATTATCTTGAATTTTTTAGCATAAAATTTTAAACTTACGTTGCATAATGAAAACATCGCTACTGGCACGAAATAAATATTCATACAAATCCTCATCATTTCATCCTCTAATTCGATTTACTAAACATCGCGTAAATAAATAAAGAATTTACTTAGACAGTGCCAAGTCTTTGTTCGACAAAACGACCATTTTCTTCCACGATTCCACCGACGAATCATCATCGCTGCTTCCCAGTCGACGGGCGTATCTGGTTACGGCTTAAAATATTTGTTAACAAACGTCGAAACCCCCGGCGCGGCGCACCTGGGCCGCAACATGGTGCCGCAATGGTACGCGGAAAGCGCGTAACCAGCCAGCCGGGCCCCCAGTATGCTTTCCTCTTCCTCTCTTCCTCCCGGTCGGTCTAATAATTCGCGCTGGAATTATTATAATTTAATACGATACCGGGGCGCATATACCGTTCGCTTCGCCGCTTACTCCGCCGCGCGGAGCCACGGCCATTATTCGGCGTGTTTGTAGCCCGCGGCGGCGCGTAATAAGCCGGCTTATGCCCGCGTATCTCTCTTTGTCGTGTACACGCACGCACGTAACGCGGCCGCGACACGCCTACCTTATTCTTCCCCTCGGCTGCACCGGCACGGCGTTGTATGCGGCATACGTGCGGACGTACGACGTGCGTAGGTCCGGCCGCATCTGCCGGTGCAGCCGAGGTCGTGGAATCCGAGAGGCCCCGGCCCCGGCCCCGGCCCCGGCCCCTCCTACTCGCCCTTTTCGACACCTTCGTCTTCCGTCCGTCCCCTCGCCTGTTGTCGTTCTATCGTTGTCGTGTGTCGGAGGGTAACGGCCAAGCTAAATTGATTCAAGTAGATTCAAGTAGCTTGATAATACTGTAATACACATTTTTACATGTCTAGATACAAGTTTTTCCCACGTGAAGTTTTCCGCAGTTATATGGATTTCTCAAAACGATAAAAACTTCTATATTAAATTTTTCTTGTAACAAGAAAAAAATGTATCTTTTTATTAAAAAAATGTTAATATAACTTATTATTTTTAATGTCTAACAATAAAACGAATTATTTCATTTCTTATGTTTGAATTAAGCAGTTCTATATTTTGGATTTATTTAGAATTGCTTTTATTTGTCTAGTCTAAATAAGACTTTAAAATTTTTTTAAATATTTCTACATTAAAATTCTAACATTGTCTTAAAACATTAAATTGCTTCATATGATTATTAGAAAATAATAGTTACTTTAATACAGCTAAGCATTAGCTTTAATTTATTAGTAAATTTTAAGCTCAACTTGTGGATATTGTGCTTACGCTTTTCATATTTTAGTATATGTTCGACCTTAGCCGCAACAAGTTCATGAAATGTTTGCAAATCACATTTTCACGAAATAACATTTTCACGCATGTAGAATTACGATACGTGTAAATGTAAAACATGGAGTAATTGCACAGATTTTGTTTTCTAAGCATTACTGCAATCTTATTGTTAGTTATAGCAATGAAATAAATTATATATATGCATATGTTTATATAACAAAACTTGATGACGCCCTGTCAAGGGCAAAGGATAGAGGAGGAGGAGGAGGACATAACAAAAAATATATATATTTATGTGTATATGTATATACATGTATGTATACATATTGTATATATATATATGTATATTTATTTATATACATATTATATACATAGGCATAATCTCTCGTCTAGCGATCACATGTACAGGAGAGTAGAAATTCTTGTGTGTATGTATGTGTCTGGGATTTTATTACCGATCCCTGAGGAGCGCTCATCGATTTTCCCGTTATACCGTAATCATATAATAACAATCATGGCGATTCTACTAGTATAGCGGATGTGCACATTGAGGAAAAAATTGATCCTTTAAGTAGGCGATGGAAGCGAATTAAATTTTTATAGACGTTGGAACAGAGCGTGAGGGATTTATTATCGATCGTTTCAATTCTCAACGATCTCTATCTGTTGAATTATAACGATCATCTCCGACCGAGGAATATGGAAGCGAACGTGTTAAGGGAAATAGAGGCAATATACGCAAGGCTCATAAAGAAACCAGCTGTTTTAGTTGCACGGTAATTTATTGTTATTTCGCATTTTCTAGTTATTTCCGTCGTTAAATCAATGATAAATCTAATTGGAAAGTTGCTATGATTCATTCGTAAATGATATTTAGCACAAATTACACCGAAGTTGTAACATTATTTCATATTCGATGTTAATGAAAACACTGTTTCGCATTGCAGTTTTGATAACGAATTATGATCTGCTGTAATATACAGCTTATATAAACAATAAGCAAAAAAAAATGAAAACTATTGATTATTTTCTCTTTCATAAATTATTATAACAATTAATCTCATTATACGAATTATCTTTTTATAATAGCCTTTCATAACTCATTACTCGAAACATTAATATTAATTAAATCGGGCAATTAAGATACTATTAATAACATATATCGATTTATCATCTGTCGTTTGTGACCACGCCGCAAGAATAATTTTCGTCGTCTGGCAATTCTCCCTGTCTTTTCCTCCTTTCTCCACATTTCCGCCATAGCATACGGGACGCATAATTATTACAATATGTCTCCACGACTATCGTGGCATTAATATTCATAAAGTCAATCCGTCAAAACGGCCCCTCTTCTTCCCCGACTTCATGCTTCGCTTATACTTGACTTCGAAATTAGGCATCGATATTATTAAATTTATTCATCCTATTCCTATATAATAGTTATACAATGAATATTTTGCAGTAAATTGGCGACAGTGAAGGGTTGTTAAAATATTTTACGATTTTATTTTGTAAAATAAAATTGCATTATAATGTCGCTTCTCATTTGTGGAAGTTTTTATTTATTTTCAAATATGAAATTACAAACACGATACCACAAAGTGACTTGCGTGAAATCGGTCTTAAAGTTTTCGGAATCGCGTGACAACTAGTCAGCGTAGCGTTTCAAGATCGAGGGTTGCTAGATTCGCCCGAATGCAACGAAGCGGCCTGTAAAATCTAAAATCGACACCCTTCGTTGCGAATCGGGCGAGAAATGCGGCGGTGGCATCTTCGATATTCCCATAGTAGCATGCCGAGAGAGGCAGCGGACTGGGAAACAGATTGTATGGCTCAAAATCAATAGGCACCTGATTTATTCCCATGCGCGTACCGCGGCATCCTGCGCGCCGAAGCGTCCTGAACGAATTTATTCGCATATAGGGGTACATAGGAATATGCATGCGACGTATGCTGCGTGTATATGAAGTTTTACTTTTCCTTCTTTGTGTATTTAGAAGTGCCGATAATAAAAATCGTAATACTGAAATATCAATAATCCATATTATTACGGTATTATATTAAAAAGAGGCTAACTTTATAGAAATCTTTTTTTATGAAAGAAATAACGTTTGTATCAGTTATAAAACAATATTTGCTTGTAAAAATAATTTTGTTTTGTTTTAATTCATTAATAATTGATTCCGTCGAATTAATGCATCTAGTTTTAAAATTTATTCTACGGTAATGCTTATTTTAATTCTTAAAAACTCCATGTTTAATTAAATTTTATTACAAATATCTAATAGAATCTAAAGAATAAGCGAGGGAATCGAACATCGTTTGTTCAATAATTCGTCATCTGCAGTTAAACTAGTGCATCTAGCATAAAAATGTTTTTTTTACATATCCAAATTTGACATTTTTAAAAATTAGTCGACATGAAGTTTTGATACTTAGTATATTGAATATCATACATAGTAAGAAGAATGTAATTAAGACATATTACATAATCAAAAACGTAATTGTAATATGTATATTTTAATTTATATTATTTTTTATTACAGAAACTCCGTATAAACTGCAATAATATTATATTTATAGTAAAAAAATTATATGACCTACGCAAATACGAATATAACGGAAGAAACTCAATTCGTATTATCAAATTTAATTAATTACGAGATAATTTTATCACTGCGACTTCGCATTTCTTCGACCGCGAAGAAAACCCGACAGCGAGACGTCGCGGCTTCTTTTATCCGCGGGATTTCTTATTTTCAGTGGCTACTCCAGTGGATTGCATGCTTCGGCCGTTAATTGAAAGCTTCGTAGGAACAAAAGACCAGCAGCGCGTCGAGCTTTACCCGTCGCCGCCAGCGGAAGAAAGCTCGTTTCAGGTGAAACGAAACACTCATTGTCGAAGTCGGAACTTCGGGCGATTCAATTATTCGTTCCTCCTGTTAGGCAGCCGGCGTCCTTTAAACAGATACCACCTCTCTTTCTCTCTCTTATCTCGTCCGAGATAATTAATCGCAATTATTTCTAATTGGTGGAAATTAAAATGCCGCGTTCTCTGATTCTTCTCTGTTCCTCTTCTCGTCGTGGCTTAAAGCGGCGGCCCGGAAAAAGGAAGTTATTTATCGGCCAAAGACTCAAGGGGGTGGACAATCGTCGTCGTTGGAACGGGGTTGCCGCGGTAAATATACCCCCGGCTGCTCATTATCGAGTGCCACCGACAGAATGCAAATTATTAAGATTGCAGGCTGTCTCATCGCCGGAATTCCGCGGCACGTTCCCCTTATTTCGAAGCTGAAGATTTGAGTGATAAGTCGAATCAGTGCGCTTGCAAATATCGTTTTTCACGAAACTGCTAGGCTTAACTTAAAAGTTATTATTAGAAACTATTATGTTAATTCTAAGAGGAATAGAAATTGAAGTTCTTAATTTTTAGTTGGTCTAAATTGTAAAACGCTCTTCTTATGTTAGAGCTTTAATCATGAATATTGTACATGTGCTAAATATAAATTAATTCTTTATAAAATATTTTTCAAAAACTTATATTTGTTTCATTATAGTTTTGAAATTTTATTTAACTATAAAGTCACTCTTTATGACTAGGATGAGAGAGTGTTATAAATAATTTTAACTGCAGATGACGAACTATCGAACAATCGATGTTGAGTTTCCTTTCATTTATTCTTTAGATTTTATAAGATTAAACATTTTATTATGTCTAATAAAATTTAATTAAACACAGAATTTTTAAGAATTAAAATAAACATTACTATAGAATAAATATTAAATTAAATTACTACTTTAAGATGTTCAAAAATATTTTGTAGTGAATGAATCACTTTGTAATCACTTTGTATCAAATGAACCTAATCAATACATGATATTATTCAACCACATAATAAATCGTACTCAATATCTGGCTAAAACTAATCGATTCGTGAATTCAAATAAACCACTCAGTATAATCATTTCACGAATTAATATTGGCTATCTATGTGCTATGACCGCAAAGGCTCTTCTATGCATTTGATGTTTCAGAAATATGTAGATATTGTGTAGAGATAATTTGTAAATTATATTTTTGAGTTAATATGATCGATTAAAGAATCAAATTATATTTAGAATTTTATATAATTAGATTTTTATTATATATATTAATTCTCCATTCTTAATTCTATTTTAGATTTATTTTATAATTTATATATAAAAAATATTATTCTACAAAATTTATAATAAATTACTTAACAATGTGTTAAATTGTTACGACATAGTGTTTTCACTTTTTTTCTATCATTGCGATTGTTGAACTATTTTTTTCATTTTTCAAAAACAGAGATCTTGCGATGTCTGCTAGTACAAATTAAATATATTTCTTGTAAATTGAAAAGATTATCGCGCGACTTTTTTTCAATAATGCGCCCGTCAGCAGACGTCTTTAACTATCACAATGCGGAGCTTCTATTATCCGGGTGTACCGCTGAAGAATCTTAATTCGCCCCGAAAATTATGGCACGAGCATGCGTCCCTCCGCGGCGTCGCCCTTGCTATTCTCCTCGCCGACCACTCATTATCCTTATACCTAGTCATTTTTTCCCTCGCCTAATCGTTTCTCACGGCTGAGTCACGAGCAAGTCGCGCGCGCGTAAGGCTGGTATAACGCTTGCAGGTTGCAGTCCATATAGTATACACTAGGCACGAGACGCTATTAGGTCTCAAAACACATAATCAGGTACTCATAAATCACGATTTTGATTTCGCTTCTTATTACGATAGAGGACAATGATTTCAAGTTGCTATAGAAATGCAAAATGCAAAGAACTCGTTTAGATAGACGTTTAGACGTAAGAATGCAAAAAGTTATACTGCATAATTCCTCAACAGATAGAAAATATTGCATTTGCGAGCATTTACATTTTTCTAAACTTAATTTGAGATTTCCGAATTTTTGCATCTATTTTAAGAATAAACGACTGGAAATAAAAATAACGTGGCTCAAACGCGCCCGTTTTTACGTGACTATCTTCCCGACTTTAATACGCAATCAAGCACGGCAAGAAAGATATTATGCAAGAACCGAAATTTTTCGGACGATTACCTTCGCAGTCTTTCGACATCACTGACGTGCCGTATACCCCGGCGGGCAGAGCTCGCGATAAACTCTTCCCAGAAATTACGTTTACGATGCAATAGCAGGCGGGAAGGGGCGAATCAGCATAGCCGGTCGTTGCGCCCCATTAGTCGGCTTATTCGATGAGTTCCATAAGAATATGGTCCTAGCAATCGGGTGTTTCGAGGTACAAGATTTCATTGCTCGATCTCCCAGTTGCCCAAAGGATCAGTTTGCTTTGACTTTCATCCAAGAATACTGCTGAAAAGCTTCTAAAACCGATTTAAAAATAAGCTCTTTATAGATGTATGTGTATTATTTTAATCTGTTGTTTATTTTCATTAATCTCTTCAATGGGACTTGTTAAATAATATATTTTAATCAATTTTAATAGTAAAATTTCATAGACATATTCATTTTATGTATTAAAAAAAAGAATAATTTTATCTTATTGTTAGGTCTATCTTTAATTTATTATTGTACAAATATACTTCTAATTATATTTTTATATTTATGTATATTTGAGTAACTAGGGTAATAATTAAAAGGAGTTCTTAGTCAAAACTATTTATTTTTAATATTTTGAGATATTATTTATCCAAAAATATATAAGAAAAAGGCAATGGTATATCCATTTTATGAGGCAATCGAAATAAATACCATATAGTGGATAAACGATACTGTTATGGTTTGTTTGACCTCAATATAGACGTCTGTAACATCCATCTTAGCAACAGATGGGTAAACTGACAGCGGGATCTGGAATCCTGTCCGAGAGATAGATGAGTAAACCGAACGGTTGAGTAATATTAAAGATGTTCCGAGTAATAAAAAAACTATGGTGAATGCTGCCATCGTTTTATATTACTGTAATTTCGGATCCATAAAATAAATCATAGTTTCGTATCCATAGATCATTCACAGAATTAATACATCTTTGGATTTTTATACTTTATGTGTATAAACGCATCTAGTTTTAGAGTATAAAAATACTGTAAAACTGAATATATAAAATAATATTTTTACTAGCTTTTAAACGATGATAAATATTTAAATAGATTAAGTAATAGCTCGGTCCACTCGGTCTATTCGGTTTAGACTACTTTTTCTAACTTTGATTGTTACAGAATATTTTAATATTATAAGCACTCTTTTGCATGTTTAAGATAAATATAAAATAAGAAATATTTATTTCTTACAACTGATGATAGGAATAGATAGTGTTGTTTAAATAAAATAAACGAGCAGAAACCATCATAAACCAACAAAAATCAATATAACGAGCTTAAATAATGAGCAACGATTCATAGACATTCCTTATTCGATGTCTTGTAATTTCTCTATGTGATTACAATAATCGCAACAATCTATTATCTAAAGAAAGATTTGACGACAAAATAATTACACCGCGAAATCGCAGTAATGGAAATGTGTTTTAGGCGACAATTATACCTTAAGAATTCGAGGAGTCGCATATCGCCGGGCCCCTAATGACCAGGGATATTATCGAGTAGCTACCTCTCTCTCTCTAAGACCACGATCAACAGGGGCTTGGTAGCCCCCGTGTTGGCGTACAGATTGAAATCCACCCCTTCGACTTCTTTGTTCTCATTGTTATCGTCGCTCGCGCACAGCACGAAGCCGCTGGTTATTAATGCAACGCGGCACAGGCAACTTTGAAAAATGGCCACCGGCCGCCGATGATTCAGAGTTTTGCGCGAGACCAGGCGGGTATCGTGTCGATGTATACGGTCTTGAGGAATATACGCCGTGAAACAGGTGCGCGTTCGCACAGAAACGTTCGCACAACGCCCGGCGTCGGGACGCCGCTACGCGAAAAGATACGCGGATCATTGATCGATGGGTAGAATGCATTAACAAGAAGATGACGAAAAAAGAAACTTAAATATTCAGTTGGTCGTATCGTAAAATATGATGTATCCTTGCTGCAGTGCTTTTTACTGGGTGAAAACCCGCTATTACGGGAAAAAACATCCCGTCTTCCATTATTCATTAAAATTTACATTCGATTGTTTTGTTCATCAAATCTTTTAGAATATTATTATCAAAAATATATTTTACTCTCTTGTATATACAGGTATATAATGCAATGTAATCATTATTCTAAATTTACTTCCAGTTTAAAAGGATTTTATACACATAAGTAATATATTTAAGAATTTAAAATATTATGTATTATTCAGCTTCCGGAACGAATTTGTATTCGCCGATTGACAAACGCGGTATTTTTTATATATACTTCCGTTGTGCCCCGCGACAATTGAAGTCGACGCCAATCGACATGCTCGCTCTTTCACTTCGTGCGCCTGTTGCCAATATTTCACTCACGCTCTATTTATTTAGTCCCCCGATAGTGCAAAAGTTCTCATACAATTTCCCAACACGCTCGTCGCATTTGCGCGCGACATGTTCTTTCGCATCTCAGAGAGAACTTCTGGAAGGCCATCTTCCAAGTGGAATATACAGGATGTTTCATGAGGCATTCTCAAAAGCTTTCTTTCTCAGTGGATACGTATTTATATAATGCACTGCAAAGTCGAATTTTACTTGACAAAATGCGCTGTAAACAAGTGCAAAAATTTCTTCATAATTAACGCGACATTACAAGCGTTACATTCTAGTTTCTCTCCCACTTCTATTTCAAGGATAAAAACTTTCTTCCCTCTTTGGAACGCTTCGTATTTCTCTGATATGACAGATCTCGATACTTCCCATCGGTGCATCTCGTCTGTCCAAAATCAATATAGCTCCACAGATTGTTATTTATACGGAGGTATAGTATTCCGTTTGAAGTCTTTCTCTCTCGACATTATTCTACGAGAGCGGTTAGCGGGGGTGGCCGTACAGAGGCCGAGCAATGTAGGGAAGGGATATAAGGGGGCACAGTTAAAAGGGCGGGGAAGGCGTAGGAAACGACGGATTACAAGAAGCGTCTCGGGCGCCTCTAAGCTCGGTAATGCGAAGGCGGGAGAACGAGGGCTCTTTGATAAATGCGAAATGTACCATTCGAGTTTGTTATGGTCCCCCGCAATCCACTATTTACGGCGTTTTCTTTGAACTTCCGGGAGGATAAAGACGCGCCCAGCGTCGAGCTAAACGATGCGGTTGCTACTTAAATTGCGAATCTGCGAGAAAAACATAGAAGAAAAGAGTGTCGCGACTCTGATGCGGCGATTTATAGAATATTTCCATAGATTTTATTGTTGCAAATTCTTACTTATTGTTAGATTCGGTAAATTCAATTTTTAATTAACCTATGCGAAAATTAATCTAATATTCTTTTATCGCACACAACACACATTATTTCTATATTATCTTATAATTTATAATTTCCATTTACATATGAAAGAGAAGTTTCATCCAAAAATATTTTTTATTTTTTTATATTATTATAATTATATGTAATTAAAATAAATAATGCATTTGTTTAAGAAGTGGAAGTATATAATCTTCATTTTTTGCATTAAATGTGAATTTACGTACACTTACTTCTCTTAAAAAAATTATCAATCGCTTGAAACGTTACTCGGAATGATCAAAACCATTGCTCTGGGAGAGGATGTTAGTTGGAGATTAAGAATTTTCTCTTGCACGTGGTTTTCTTTTTTTTTTACGATCAAATGAATTGAATTTCTTTGAAGAGTCTCAATCAGTTTGCACTGTTCTCCAAGTCGCCGCGTAAATGACGATTTATTTTCTTAGGGGATTTTCTTCTTTCTTGGAAAAACATAAGATAAAAGAAAAGGAAACAAAAGTAAAAATTTAATATAATGGTGATCGATGAATAGTAATGATTATGCAAATATTATGTTTGACAAATATAAAGATAATGAAACATGCATGAATAATTATTTATTATTTTTCTCAACCACGTTTAAATGTGATAATATAAATTCAATTAAATTACAGTCTGAATGTAAATATTAATATGCAATCATATTCACATATCTACGATTATTTTAATTTAATTCAATTTCATTGATGGCAAATCGAACCGAACTTGATAGAAATTCTTCATAAATACACAGTGAGTCACAGATATTCGGCTGCATATCTGAGAAAATATAATTATCAATAATTATTAAATATTGAAATATCAGAGACATATAAAGAAAATGACACGGTAATATATTTCAAGGATATTTTTCTTACGCAAAGACGCTAATTGTTGTAATATATTCTTTTTTATTTCAAATAATGATTTCTATGATTTACAAATGTGAGTCACTTTACATAAAACAACTTGTACTAACATGCCTGACAGGCACTTGTTTTCAGTAGGAAAGTTCTAATTAGAATTTAATTGCAATGCTGTCGGTACTTATACATTTGTTTTACATCGCGCATATGAATAGACTTGATAAAACACTATACTGTCGTGCGTAGTAAGATTTATCATTTTCATGTAAAAAAACAGAACACACATACATGCATATATTTTCCATATCGCTTGCTACACGGTCGCATGGGAATGCGAAGGGTTAATAATGGCACTGTCAAGCTATATGTACATTGTTTCTTGTTATCGTCAGAAATATATTTTCTTTGAAAGCGCACGCAATCGGCTCGTTTGGACGCGATCCTCAGTTTTATCCTGTCCGACGTAGTATGATATCGCTCCGGTATTTTGCGGACAATTAGCGAGCCATTTTTATCGGAACACTTTGGACGGCGCGATGCACAAATTTATAATTAACAAACAATCGATCATTTACTTTGTCGCTATCCTGTAACTGCGCGAGAATTATCGTTCAGTAATTACAACGTAAATAACAGATATTTATGCAAACTTTCCCATCATCAAACGCGTGTGCGCTTCGCAATTTATATAATATGCAATTTATGTAATTTGTATAACGCTACATGCAATTTCTCAGATGAAAATAATGACGAATTATTAAATCTCGCAACGGCTTTTCTATGCTATTAATTATCTAGAGCCAGATTTTGAGCGATTAGTTCAGGATAATATTAAGGGATAATGAGAAATATGATGTGTTCGTTCATGCAAAAAAATAATTAATTAATAGAACTTTAAGAATGCGTACACTTGAAATAAATGGAAACTACTGAAATTGTATCGGAAATCCGCGAGATGATTCCGTGAAATAGCAATAATCTATTGGAGAGAAATATATAATCAGTACTTGATCGTATTCTGTTTTCGATTACAACTGGCTGTAATCTTCGTTCATACACGTGTCTATTTGCCGTGTTTGCTTGAATGACGATCCCGTGCCAACTGCAATTATAATAAAAGGCACGCAGCTGCAAGCTGAGTCGGCGAAGTTCGTCAGCCAATTTCGCTCTCACGGGACAAAACGTGTCGCTTAAATCGGAATTCCGAGAGAATTACATGCATTTCGCGATCGCCCTCGCTCACTCGCCCGTCCGGAAAATTTACATGCAAGTTCTTTTTTGTGCCATAGCCGCCGTCGCACGACGGAGTTCATTCTGTGGCGCGCGCGATACCACCAACGATCAATCATTTCCCAGAATCGCGAATGCATCGCGGATTTGATAATTTCCTGGTCTATTCTTTTTGTCTTTTTCGGCGACGCACGTGACAGGAATCAGATTATTAATTGCAGTTTTGCATTCGATGTCGAGGTCGATCCATTTAATGTTGCGACGTGACGTATTTTTCTGGAAACTCGTCCGCATGTTTTTGTACCGCCGCATGTTTTTTTCAAAATATATATAGGCAAATGTAAATGCATAAGAAATTTATATGCCAACGAAAAATTGTTATAACTCGTTGAATCTATCAAAGTATGAGTGTTTTATAAAAATCTCTAAGAGCAAATAGAATAATATATTTCTTATAAATATAACTTGGAGAAAAAAAACATGAAAACTATACATATAGCTTTTCAATTTTAATTGATTTAATTTTTTTATCATGGAATTGATGTAAAAGATTAAATTTGTGATAAATTTATATAAACTAATTTTTTAAATTTTATTTTTGTTTCTAATTATGTTGTTTTTTTAAAAAGTAAAATGTAAAACTTTTCTTAGATTTATTTTTAAATAAATAGGAATAAAATTTTATTAATTTTACAATTATGAAATTCTTTAAACTCTTGTATATACATACAATAAATACAATATCTCAGTTTTCAATTCGGATTGAATCAATGTTTTATAAATAGCAAAATTTATATATAAGTTCGAAAACCCATAAATTGCGTCTTTTATTTTACAAAAATTGATTGCATGATACATGAAAATGAATATTATTTTCGTAATCAGTACTTCTAAATTATATAAAATTAATGATGGAAAAAGCTCTTAAAAAGTTTTCATTTTGCGAAGCCGTGTAATCTGTATGGGGCGATTCGGTATGCTCCGCTTCGCCCTCCATTGTTATCGCTATCGAGCTTTTCAGCAAGCTTTACATTCGTTTCATGACACTCTTCAAGCCTCACGAAAGCCCAGCAGCTGAGCACACGAGACCAACGACGACGACGGCACGTTATATCCGTTGCGACATAGCGATATGTATACCCACCGTGCTGAGTACACCGGGTATTAATTACGGCACGTCGAAAAACCGTGTATCAAGATAATGTAATCCCACTTTCCGCAGAACGCGAGTAGAAATGAGCGTTATTGCTAAACAGACTGCACGCATCTCTGCGTGCAGAAATTAATGTACACGCGTAAAAATTAACGATGTGCGAATAATCGCTTTGCTAACGATAAAAGGGTTATTGCAGTAAAATTTTACATTCATGTTATATTCCTAAATATGTAATATAAATAAGGTAAACTGAATATGTGTCTCAAAACTATTTCAACATGAAAAATATGGTAAATGTTTGTTTACTAACAATATAATTTATTTAAAAAAGAATTTTTTAAAAGTGACACTATGATTTATTCTGTAGCGCAGACATAAAAGGACTAATGTGTTAAAGGCGAGAGAGGTTAATGAAATAGTTAAACTCTCTGAAATATAGCATTGTATTTGCCAGGATTACGTTTCGATTATCGTGCTAACTTCAATATGGTTCGTACTACAAATTGCGAGTAACATAATCGCTAACAGACATTTTCCGCTTCATCGCGAGTGCGAATTTTTATTCTCGGGATGTCTTTTCCTATTTCCCGGCAGTGAAGCAGCGTTCCGATTACGTCATAAAATCTAGCGCGTCGTCTTCATTCCGTTTAAAAGATTTGCTCGCGAAATATGTGTCAGAAAAATATTCCGCTATTGCTGAACGAACATTTCGCTAAATATACAGCAGGTAGGTCTCGTGTATTCGAAGCTCCAATATAGTATCAAATATTCCGGGATCTATCGAACGAGAGTGGGCGTTTATTTATAAACGTCGGTTTGTCCCGATGAACCCGTTTTTTATCGTTTGTTAATCCGGTCCCTGTATAAATGTTATGATGGCTGAATAAAATCCATTTTGTCGAGCGAGTCGTTATCAGTCTCCAATAAACAGAGTCGACTAAAAATTGCATGAAATACTCGAAAAGTGTTCTTTTTTTTTGCCAACTCAGATCGATTCGTTTTTAATAATCTGTAAACGCAAGAACATTTAAACTTTCATAAAAGAATGGACGTGTCCATTAAATAAAACTCCATAATTTTTTTTCGACAGATCGCTTTGTATTTTTCCCAAAGCTACCGCGTTAATCCTGTGTCACATCCTGTGTCTCAGGAATCTTTTAACAAAATATCACACATGTGCACACTTCATTATTGCAAATATTCTACAAAATTAAACCATTATTTTTCAAAGAGAGATGTACAAATGTACAATATACACATAGAGAAACATACATTTGTACATAAACATACATTTGTACATATAGAGAATAAATGATACTTTTATAAAGTATCATTTATTCTCTAAAGTATCTTATTTATAAAGTACCTTAAGTAATTCAAATTACACACGATCACATAAATTATTTCAAACTACACGTAAAAAAAAAATAAAATAGGATTTATAAACGTGCTATGAACTAAAATTGAAGAATTTTACTCGAAATTTGTTAAAGAAACATTGTCCATAATTTTCTTAAATGCAAATGCATCTTTTCGGTTTGAATGTGTAAACACCGTTAAGCGGTAATAACATTCGCCGAGAGCGGCGAGTTATCAGTTTCGACATCGGGATTTACTTCCTGATCGCTGCAACGACATCGGGATGGCAGGTGACATCTTCGACATTTAGATAAATTCAGATGGACACGAGGATAATGTGTACGCGATTATCGATCGGATTTCACGTCCTTCGCGAACCTGTTTATCTCTCGCATTTAAATCAACGGCGAAAGATTAACGGTCCTCGCCGTATAATTGATACGGCGAAGCACGACGGTGTACAGTTAGAGGCAAATGCGAAGCCTTGTCGATGTTCGTCTAATTAACTAATCGTCGTGTGGATCTTATCGATCTAATCCCGTATACGACAGTTGCTACGGTCGAAATCGTGCGTATCTGCGAGCAAAATCATTGCGAGGAGCGACATTTCTTTTTTGGACTTCGTGTCGTTCGTCAGCTGAAATCCCGTTATTAGAACTCGCAATTTCCGCTGGATAGGCATCTAAACTGCTTCATTTCGTCATCGCAATAATGTTGCGGAAGATTTTGTTAACAAACTAAAGAGAAAAGAATTTGAGAGAGTAAAAGTTTGGCCAAAGTTATATCGTCTTTCACGAAAATCTTAATAATAAATACATTTCTTAAATAGATCTGCGATTTTAATTGATTTAATCTCGACAATATCAATGCTTTGCTCTTCGATAAAGTTGTTACATGCTTGTGAGTTGTTGTTCTTCCAAGTCAACTTTTGATACTCGATGCCCTGTTTCTGTGCACGGACAAAAAGAAAAGAAAGAGAAAGACTAGAAAACGGGATGCACGTGACTCAGGGGCGTAAACTACTTCCGTGAATTCGACATAAATTTCCGGGGCGTTCCACGTGTTTTCACAGGGATAGCATCCGCCGCCGGCAACCAGACCGGCAATCGTCTTCTAGGTATGCGATAGGTACATAACTACATGTAGGTAAAAGGCGACATAGGGGTGCTGGACGGAAGAGGTGCTCGAGGTGCCATCGGGGCGCAAGAGCAAAGAGACATGAATATGTATGCACCGGGTGGCAGCCGAGCGCTAAGATACGAGCACTATCGCGCTTATTCATGCGCCTTTTAATATTTAACCCGCCGGTTTACCTACCCCTTCGCGCGCACATTACTTTTCTAATGCGCCCTGCGTCCCTGTACTCCTTCACCGAATCTAAATTCCACCTAAAGCAGGCGAGATAGGCGAGAGGAGGAAAATATTGGGGGATACACAACTTATGATTGATCGCGACTTTTTAATTCGAGCATAAATTCATCGGAAAATTGGTATTTAAATCGCATTTTCTAAACGACTGAATTTGCGTTATATGTAAAAATACTGCTGCGTGCTTCAGAGGCTTTATCACGAATTTTAATACAAAACAATTTAATAATAATAATAATGATTATAATATTCTGTGAGATGAAATTCTGTTATATAAATTCGTTATTTTTATTTGAATTAATTTCAACTTAAATAAAATGGTATAAAATTTTACATTATGCAATTACACATTATAGTTACATTCTCCGGATATAGCATATTCGTAAACTGCATGTATCGTATATACATGTATATAAAATTATTTTATGTGTATAGATTTATTCCTTAAAGGATATAAATCATCGTTAGATTACATGAATCACTGTCACGGCATTGTAACATATTTTTTTCTCACGTAGGATTTCACTAGGCATCTTAGCGTCGCGACGCACCGGCCCTTTCGTTCCGCCGTACAGTGCGCGGAAGATCCGCGGTGAGCAACATCGTTGACCCACGATTAGTAATGGTGAATAAGAAACGTACAGGCGATCCTAATCAGTCGTCACGCCTGTGCGTACGTAATGACGTCGTTATCGGCGTCTCTGTACACTCTTGAGCCATACGCCGCACCGCTCCCCCGCGCGTCTTGTTACATACGTACGTCATACCGGCCCGCACCGTTTCCCGCTCTCACGCACCCTCTCTCTATTACTCTTTTGACAATGATTACGGTCGTTTGTCGACACGGAGATTGCTTCGTCACCCGCTCGTACCCGCGCGAGAGCGTGTTTGACAGCGCTTTAGTCGTGTCTCTTTAGAGCCACGGAGAGAACTCGACAGGAGGCGACGTGCGAGAAGAGAAACTCGCGCGAGAACAAGTTGAGAATAGAGGAGCCCTCAGGTAAGGTCGTTAGATCGGGATAAACGTCGAACAAAAGTTATGCATACCTCTACCGTGCTGGTCGCGCGTTCGCGAGAGTTGAAAAAATATTAACGCAATAATATTCGCGACACGCGAAGTGCACGGATTCGCTTTGAGATCGAAAACGGCATGTTGCATTTTGCATCGAGACGACATATGGTTAAAATACGCTTGCCTTTTCACGCGGAATGCATTCTTCAGCATAATTGCACTTTTGAAGCTACAAGTGTCTAACATAAAAGAAGTTTTAATGCGGAAAATCGCATAATTTATTTTTATTGTAGAAAATTATATTTATAACTATCTACAATTATTACTTAAAAATTATAGA
>VBVR01000188.1:0-29266 GCA_011638315.1 Tetramorium parvispinum | reverse complement strand
AAATTAAATTATTGGAAATTTAAATTATTAATTATTATTTAAAATTTAAAGGATTTTTTCATTTTTGCATTTTCATTTATTGTCAAAATCAATTTGACACTTTTTAAATTGATGCTTCGAAGAATTTAATTATAAAGAAGTTATAAGATAATAATTTAAAGAGACTCTTTTTAATAAAACATTTTCAAATAATTACGATCCGCATAGTTGGTCCACAAATATACGATCCACATATCCCATAGAAATAAAGTTGAATCTTTGGTATGTTAACCTTTTCGCTTTAACACGCGAATGATTTACCGGCAGATGTATGTTACGAGAGTGTGTCTATGTATAGCGTGTTTGCATGTGTGTGCGCGTGTATATGTGCATTGTATGCGCATTGCATCACCCTAGCATCGCGTCGCGAAGCTTGCATAGCGCGTTGCAGCGGGACGCTAAACAATACTGCGACATTCGACAACAAGCGCGTGTCCATTTCTGCTCTCGTATGTTATGTGCAGGTTGATACATATACAGTAGAGAAAACCAGATAAAGTGCGTGTGTGTATGCGGGTTGCAACTGATGCAACACAGTCGCATCAGAGTGACGTTAATTTTAGACAATTTTCCTTTTCTCTTTAGAATTCGTTATTGACTCTTAAGATGTCACAAAGACATTCCATCTTCGACTTTGATGGCTTCGAAATAGAATTTTCTAAAATATAGTTTTCCTCTCATATCTGACAACTGTATGAAAATCTTGCGATGTTCCACATAAAAAGGGATAGGCAAAGTGGTCACCAAAGCACAATGTCCAAGGGAAGTATGAGCTTTTCCAAACCAGAAGATGTACGACGCGTGGTCCTCGCAAAACGCAGGCACCGCTGCATCGTTGCACCGCGATGCGGTGGAGATCGTGTGTGACAAGCTAACCGCGTGCGCGCGGGTGACCGTATGTGCTGTGGGCAGGACAATGTTTTCATTAACTGAATACATGGCGCAGCGAGTCGACAGCCCGTTCAACATCGTTATACCGACAAATAAAGGACGCAGAAGGAGCTTTTCGAAATTTCCGAGCAAAATCCGCGCGGGAAAATCCAACGTCGCGTGTTCACGTATAATTGAATTGTCCCTCGTTTTTCTTTCTTTTACGGGACCATGTGTGTATCGAGAATTTTCACTTGATTACGTTTACGTAAGAAAGATCTGCAAAGTAAAACTTTCTATCGCAAGAAACTTGTATTTCATATTTAATGTAACAATATTTTTTATAACTTTTTTAAACTAATTTAAGATATAATTTGATATCACATTAATGTGAAATCATATTTAATGAACTCCTGTTGCTAGAAATATACATGTAACAAGACTGATTACAGTAAATTGAAAATCTATAAATCTTAGAAATTTATCATTTTAAATATTAATAATAGTAATAAGTGAAAAGGATCGATGAATTTTATAATTAATTAGAAGAGATGCCATTTTCGTTTAAGTTGGATTTTGATAACCTATTAATAATATTTCTGTATGAATTTTGTATACTTTTTTAAATTATTATAAGGCTATCAAAATTCTTCTCGAAAATAGCACCTTTTCTTATGAATTAATTAATAAGATTCGGTTCAAGCATCGATTCTGTTTTATTCCTGTTATTTAATCACGTCGCCTAAAACAAAACGTTCTCCTAAATATATACCAGTCATTAATAAATATCATCACATGCTTCAACATTGGTAGAGATGCCCATCAAGAATTGTAAAGTGGTCTAAATTCGAGTTTCGGTTGGAATGATAATTTTCGAAATAAATTCTTTACAGTGATTTAAATAGGATTTCAACATCAAAATGAAAGTGACCGAAATGACATCTTCTCTAATTCATTAATAATAATAATAATTAATAATTACTTAAATTGATAAATGATAGCGATAAAAAGTTGAGTTTGTGCGTTATCTATAATCTGCGTTTAAATATTACATATAATGCTTATTTTCTCATAGCACTAGGATATATTTAATGATCCACGCAAGTACCCTTGATCAAATACTCTTTTGTAAAATCGTATTAGTCTCTGTGTCATTTTGCCTGTAGTTTCAGCTTTCAACGAAATATCATGTACGGTCTTATCGTTTGTCGTCTCAACATGCGTGTAACCAAATACTTACGCGTGCGCAAACAATCCGATATTTGCTCGCGCGAAATTCTCGCGATCACGTTTCTCCTTTTTAATAAACCGACCATGAGCACGCGCCGGCTCAGCTAACTAAGACGTGAACGTGCCGCTCCAACGACGTGCCGCGTTATCAAGCGATTCGTACTATGGTATCTTACATAAAAAAATAATTATATGTGTTTTCTTGGTGTAAAGACAAAATATTGCATTACTATTGGAGTACGTTCTGTTAACACGAAAAAAAAAGATATATCAAGTACGTATAACATACGTATAACTTACAACGCCTTTCTAATTTCTTGAAATAAATGTGTGCAGAAATTAATTGGAAATAATCGAATCTGAACTTAATTTATTACATATACACATACATATACACTTATATTCGTTATTTTATTTATTGTTTATACATATATTCGTATCGTACGATATAATAGCGATAATATACGTACGATATATGATATAGCAGAGAATATTTTATTTTACTTTGAATTTGTATGAATGAAAATAGATAACAGCTCGACTTAAGTCGTTGTCAAATGCAAATGATTATTTTTTTAAAAATGCCGCTTGCATAATTTACTTTTCACTCACGTTGAGTGATTTAAAACGAGTGTTTCACAATAAAACCGTGTAAAGTGGTCTTAAGGTCTTGCGGCGAATTTATACGACCAAGAGCCTCGCAACGACGGCCGGTCGCGGCTCAGAGACCGCAAATTTCCGACAGCGAATAAAAACGCGGGAAAAGTGGAGCATGCAAATATATTCGGACGAACGCGCGCAATCCCTAAAAGTTTTGCGCATCGAGCCGTTGGGGAGGTTAGTAGTGGCATAGCGCGAGGTCGGTTGTTGGAGGATGGAAAAACGACGGACATGTATATGCACAGGTAAATTAAATAAACATGCTGTGCAAATAAGACCGCCTAGCGACTCGTTTTATGGTCTTCTTTTGCTCTAGTCGACTTTTCACTCTGACTTGGTCAGCATCGCGACGTCGCGTCGTACGAATACTAGGTATCATCATAAATAAAAATCCCATGTGATATCGTGACGATTTTGCGATTCGTGAGTCATTTCAATGACAAACAAACTACAAATTAATTAAAAAATTACGAATGCTATCATTATAATCTTAATAATAGTTTGCTAGAATTTTTTAGTGACAATTATTTTATACCACATACTTAACGTAAAAAAAATGTGTTTTTTAACATGCAGATAATTTTTGCTAATGCATCTGTTTCAAATAAAAACGAATTTGAATTTACAATTATTAACAAAACTAAAATAATATTTAAATGTATTGCAGTATTATATTTTTACAACTATAATAATAACAACGATTAATTACGATTGTGATAAATTATTTATAGTAGCTCAAAATAATTTTCAATATAACTTTTTTTTATAAGAAACATGATTTAGATTATCGCTTTACGAACTGTCTCATAACGGCGCGGGATTTTCCTATCGCGAATCTGAATACGTCTATGTTGTATAATTTGTATAAGCATTAGAGGGATCGACCCTTTGTAGCACGCCAGAAGCAGGATCCTAATCAAAGAACATCGTAAATGGGGTGCAACGCTGATTGAATAAAAGTATACTCGGAGTTAATCAAGTTCTGTTTCCGAATTGTGCATCTAGATTCTATTTGCGGACCATGAACTCCCCTCAGAATTGTCGATGTCAATCGCTCATTATGGAATCACGTAATCGCATTTCATACATTGCGCACAATAGCATTTGTTTAAGATAGTTACCCAAATGCCTAAGTCCTCAGATAAAGACAGCGTAATAGCGCCGCGATAAAGTGTACGTATCTCTGCGAGTTGAGAAGCAATTTTTCCTTTTCCATACCTGAAAAAAAAAGTATTGCAATATTGTATTTTTTTATTATAATCCATTAATTAAATAATTTTAATTGAGTTAAAATAAAATAAATAACACAATTAAAATATAAATCATGTTAGTATTGTTAAGATATTTTATTAAGATTGAACTTGTTATTTAACATTATAAAATGAAATACATAAACAAGTGACATATATATAAAGTGACGCATAGGATTTAATCAAAATTAATTTTATATATAAGAACCGAATTAAAATTAATTGCATACAGAAAATCGATGATAAAATTTCAGATATATTATTTCGAAAAATGTAGACCGTAAATTAATAAAAACAGTAATGTTAACTCTTATTCTGCACAAGACAAATTTTTATTATTTTATAAATTTGTAGTATATATTTCTGAATATCAATAGTTTTTTAAAAATTACCATCATAATTGTTTCCATTTTTTAAATATATTATTAAAATAGAGATCTTTATTTATAACAATATTTATTACATATGAACCTAATATGAGTCTGAATGCCACAGGCGGACCTCACTCAGGATCGCCCTCCCCCCTTAGCATCATTATTATTATATACTATGTGTACATAGATGTGACGCACATAATTTATATTTAATTTGTAATATAAATTCATAATAAAAAAAGAGAAAGAGAGTACATGTGTATGTTTCAACGTAAAAAAGTTAAAATTTTATTAAAAATGCTCTTAGGAAAGGATATACGTAATGTTATTATTTCGCCTATGAGTTAGTAGTCAACAAATAAGCTTTCCTTCGTTTTCCTCGAATCTCTTGCCGTAAACGCACCCATTTTAGAGGGCAGTAAAGGAAGTTTGAAGTAAAGTGCAATTTCGCCACAGCAGGGAGGAGACGCGAGTCACTTTAAAAATAGCTTCCGTTGGAAGTGCATTTCGATTTCCCGCAAGTTTTCGAAGTCCGATCTTAACGTTACTTCTCGAAACTCCAGAGACGAAAACGTTACCGTATTTCGCTTTACGAATTTCGCCCGACAAGCCAAATGCGCTTTATATTCGTTTTTAACAGGCTCTCTTGAGCCGTCAAACGCCCGTCTATCGGAAGAAAATTCAATAAAACGGTCAAAAACATGTTTTGGCAGATGTGGAGGTCGGTATAACGATCTCTCTATATTGGATTTATATGTAAAAAAAAGAAGTATCTACTCTTTATTGCAGTTATTTACTCACAGCATGCATCAGTTATTAAAAATCAATATTTTGTGAAAATTTATATTTACATTTTGCGTATTTGCACTTTTGAAACGAAAGAATTGAATTTATCATATTTAATAATGGAATATATCGCAGAGTAAGATATTACATGGTGTTAAATCGATAATTTTATTGCGTCGTGCGCAAATGTATGTAGAAAATTTATCGTTTTTCAATTCGTTATACAATTTCACTTTTTATTTTGTCTTATTAAAACTTATTTGCTGTCAATATTTCAAACTTCGTCTAATACATGTTAGATAATTTTTAATTTGTGATTCATGTTTATCTTCTTTTGAAGAATTTAGATGAAGGAAAAATTGAAAGACTTAAATTAAAGACTCTTTCAACTTTTAATTATGTAAATTAATACTATAAATAATACAATAAATAAAATTAGATATATATATATATATATGTAATGTGCATATAATAAAGTAATTCATTAAATTAATATTGTAATAATTTGCAACATTCCTAATGATATTAAGAAATTGTATTAAGAAACAACAATTAAAATGGAGAGGAAGTATTTTTAAGAGGGCAACTTCCTTCTGTCTTTCGCGATCATGTCTCGCGCAATGTCAAACATTTTCTAGTTAAAAGGGAAAAGCGCGGCGCGATTGAAAGGACCCCCGGTCCGGATGATTTTTCTCTCGCGCAAGATGGCATTCGTTAGGAAACAGGATTTATCGCAAGGCACGATCCTATACACACTCCATCCTGTAAGGTTTATTTTCCAAACGTGACTTAACCAAAACAAGCTCGGTAAACTTCCATTCCCATCGCGTTCGTCTTTCAGTAATACAGCACAGCGTATATACGTATATTTGGAGAGGCTGCTTGAGGGGCGCGCTGTTTTTGAAATGAAACCCGAAGCTGTCGCCGATGACGATGACGGTTGGAATTTTTAAGCAGTTGGTACAGCAATGCGAGCATAACATGAGAGTTCTTGTAGCACTGCCATGGATACGGTTATATTTTTTACAATCCACTTAAAGCGGGACGATAAATTCGTAAAATTAAATAACAATACAGATGTTTTACGCCAATATATAAAAGGAAAATTAAATTATAATTATAAAAATTTACCGGAAAAAAAGAGAAAACTTTCACTAATTATATTATAATTTGATATATTTTTGTATTGACTAAACTATTAAACATTCTTATGCCATTATAACAGATAATTATGGCGTACATTAATTTTATGAGAAATAAAATTTATGTTAATTGTCAGACGCGCATAAATCTATTTCTTATACATTGCACATTAAAATGTATTTATAATGGGCAATGCAAAAATATTCTTTCACGAATTGTACTATTTCTATATTCGATATTCGTGATATTAACAAATTAGTTTAATTACGTTTTTTTTATTACATTCCGCTCACATATGATATTTTATTTGTCAAAAATAAATTATCACTGTTTTTCAAGCTGATTAACCAAAAATATACAGTAATGGAAGATATACAATAACGTATAATATTAAAATTAATATAGATCATGGCTAAAAATTCTTGTAATACAATGCCATACGCATTGAGTTGCGATTGTATTATATCCAAGAAAATGAAAACTGTAATCGACGAAGACAAATAAATATTATAACAACCTTTCAACAACAACTATACCCAAATTAAATCTATTTATCTTGTAGAATTATTTTTTTACTCTTTTTTTGTTTGTGTAAATTGAAATAATAAATTATTAAATATATATTAGATTAATTTAACGGCAGATAAATTTTCAGCTCAATCTAAGTTTCCAATATGTAATACGATACCGTTTTTAAATTATTTTCCGCTCACTATCAGCTGCTATTGCATCAGATGCTATTATAATATCAGATTATTATTTTTTATTAATATTTTCTTATATCTTTGAGATTAATTATTCCAGTAGTATCATTATTATTAATAATTATTATTGATTTAATGTTATTCAATCTGTATCTGTGCAGTTTTTTAAAAAATCAAAGAAATTCAGTGAAAATTTATTTCAACAGGATGAATAAGATATCAGATTCGCGTCGTCATATACAATACCAACGGAATTATATTTCTGCGTTATTAGAGATAATTGTTTCAGAATGATATCAGAAATCAAAGTTCAGCTGACCGGAGAATCAAACTTAATAATCCTATTGTTACAGTAAAATAATAACTTTCGAACGAATCGATCACTTAATTGATACTCGGATCGATCCAGACTCAGCAACAATCATCGTTAATTTATAATTTATAATCCCAATAGTTCTCATCACAGAACAGCTCTATCTATTTCTTTCTTCGGATCGTGCATTTGCATGTAATGAACGGCTGCTCGATGCCTACTACGAGTAACAATCTTTAATAGCCTTCAATCCTTATCACAAGAACGGCGGAAATAATTCTTAACCAGAGCTTTTGAATCAATTAGTACAACATTTATCAAGATGTTCAGATATTTCGTTTTCAAAAGTCTTCGTCAATATATTTCTATGTTCCACGATACAAGACAGCTAATCTATGTCCGAATTCTCGATTATGAAATACTTTGTAAATTATTTGAAATTATTTTTAAATTTTTTACAAAAGTTTGATTAACAATATTATAAAATAATAATTTTTATAAACATACCAATGTGTAGTACATAATTTTTAAAAAACAATTTTCAAATATGATATTAAACAAAAGAATTTTATAAATTTTTAACGAATACGATTGTTACTCTCGGTTATCTTATGAATTTCTTATAAATCTGTTTTTAATGTGTTGATGACCTAGTTCTTAATATAAAGTATGTATTAGCATACTTTTTCAGTTTTCTGATACTTAAAAATTAAATGAAAGATTACAAACAAATGTATAAATCGAAACTTAAATATTTTATATAAAAACGTCCGTTCGTCCAAACGTCCTCGTTTTGCGAACGTCGTCAGATTGTCGTTGCGCAGATTCGATGCTTCGACTTAATTTGAGTAACCTTCATTAATCATATTATTTCTACCCCGCTGTCGTGGCAGGAATATAATATTTCCGAGACGGGTTCTCTATCATCAGACCCGGCGGGTTTTAACAAGCGACGACGCGCGCTCAACATCGTTTCGACGGAAATATAAATGCACGCTACGCTATTTTCACCCCCCACGAAGTATTGTCGGGATAATTGTCCATTTTTCCGGTCGAAGATTGACGTTCTAGTTACGCAACGGACACGAGTTCTACCACTCCCCCTTTAACAAACGACAAGTTAACCTTTATCTGAGCAATCAGAATTCAAATATCCTCATTCTTCTGCATAGAAATAAAGCATTACATGTACACCCTCTTTTCTTCATTTACTCGTTACTTAAGTAAATGAAAGGTTCATTTTTTTAAATTGCATCATACATGACGTACTTGTAAAGATATTTTATTATCATAGAAATATCATATAACAATATCATAAGAAATTCTACATATGATACGAATAAAAAAAAGTATCTTTCTTTATTAAAGAATAAGATTTATTAAAAATCCGAAGATTAAGAAAAGTTGAAAGAGAAAATCTTGAAAACTTTTTTGAGAACATTCGTTCGCATTTACATTTTTTTAAATAAATCATACGAAAAACCCTCTCAAATTTAGTATCGTCATTAAATATTATTTTTGCGGATTGCGATTATTTTCCGTAGGTGCTTCTACGGAACTTTCCACAGTGGCGACAATTTATGCTTTATTAATGTTGTCCGGTGCGACTTGTAACAAGTCAATTTCAACGTGCAATACCAACATAAGTGTACTCGTCGCGCGCGAGTCGAGGGGCGTTATCCGGGGACGGTGCGCGCTATCTGAGGAATTCCACTCGACTATCTTTAATCGCGCGAATTAATCGTCCGCGGCGAATACCTCGGAAACCTCCCCGCGACGTTTATCGTCGCGCGGATACGATCGCACGAGCGTGAGTTGACATTCCTCTCGTGAGTGGCCGCGCTTTTTGCTCGCGATTCCCGCCTCCAACCGTCTCGCCTTCGCCGTACAGTACACCAGGTGGAAATATCTTTTCGCGATTAGGCCGGGGGCAACGGGCGATGTTGTCACGGCACGGCAATGGGAAACGTTATTCCTCATGTTTTCGCGATACGTTAACAGAAAACACGAGAGTTTCTAGCACGTACGTATTATCGCGGGGACAGGGGGAGGTCTTTGCAGCCGTGTGGCTGCCATGTCGGACTGAGGGTGGTCTGAAACCTAATTGTTCAGATACACGCATTTCACTGCTGCCGCAACGCCACGCGCATACGCGCGCCAAATATAGGGTAGTTCAACAGCAATGAACGAAAATGCGATTTATGTCTCTTAATATAGAATTTTAAAGTTATAATGGAAATATTATACTTGAAAGAAAGTTAAATTATTACATTATCGTGTTTGTAATTCTAATCTAATGTAATAAAAAGAACCGTTCAATATTTTCATGACATCAAAGAAATATCCCAGAATATTGTTTTCTATTTTACACAGATATTCTTAAACTTAAACTATTCTTACCTAGTAAAAGCTATTACTTTTCTAACTGAATAATTAATACTATCTAACGTTCACCAAGAATCTATTAAATCTATCAATATTTTAATCGTGTTAAAAATATATACATATCGAAGACGCGTTCTAAATTTCTAATAGCCACAAATATTTTTCTTCCTGACACAGATCAACGATACAACTGTTCCTGAGGTGCACTGTAGTCGACACACGTCAATGACACACGCTCATTATTCTGTACGGGGTTTCGATCGAGCTACGCGTACCAGCGAGATTGTTTTAATGAAACCATTTCCCTCTCAACCCCCTCGCTCTTTCCCCTCTTTACTCTCTTCCCCGTCCCTGCGATGATGCAAAGGGAAAAGAATTTCCGATTGATGGCGCAGATAATGGAGCTGCCAAGACGTAAAGACCATCACGTCTGGCCGAAACGATATTCCGGACGGGAGGAGAGCGAGAAGGGTAGGGAAGGGACAATGTCTCCAATTGACGGCAATTTCGCAAAAACGTGAAATTCTTTCATTATCTTCGGCATTGAATTTCTCCCTCTCCATCTAGGTGGTTTCCGAACAGGATACGTGAAACGACACGAGGCGCACGTTTTAGGATTATCGGCCCGATTATTGGTGATTGAGACCTTCAATCTATTATTCGAAGGTTTTCTATCTCTTTCGATAAATCGATTGAAGTCTGACAACACTTACACTTCACGGAGAAAATAAACAGGAAAATAATATAAAATAAGTAGTAAAATAAAATAAGTAGAAAAAACGAAGTACCGATAAAATAACTATTTTTAACAACAAAAACTTTTATCATCAATCTTGGGATTATATTTTTCCATGATATTATCACAGTCTTTTAATGTCCTGATACATTTTTTTAAGACTTAAAGAAAAAATATATATGTAGTATCACAGAATAACTGCTATATGAAATTTTTATTTTATTTTTTATTCCTGTCCTTTTCTTTAATAAAACCATTTTTTATGAATTTGAATATATAGAGTAAGTAAAAATGCTTATTTTTACTTTATTACGAACAAATTTACTGTATCCAAAATAACTTTATATAAGTAAAAAGATATTAAAGATATTATAAGACATTTGTCAATATTAGAACATTACGTTCATATGTGTCAATATAAGTATTTGCATCCTGTATAAAATATGCAAACCTCCCGGTTTCTTCGTTACACAAAATAATTTCAAAAATATAAGTTATGCAAATACTTTTTATCTACTATATATACTATATGTCTATAATTTGCAAAAAAAACACATTTTATAAAATTATTTGTTTGAAAAAGATTAAATATGTATAAAGAATACATATAGCAAAGTACATAATTGACATTTTTATCACTATAAATCCTTGTTATAAAAATCAACATGCTGTGTAAGAATAACTAGTTGAAATGTTATTTTCACCTATGCGAAATTATTCATTCTATCTGTTTTAGAATCTGTTTTAGAGAGACGATTTTATTTTTGCACAAAAACTCACTGCTCGCAGATTAATTTTCTCACACGAAATTCGACATAAAAAATATATGCCATAAATAAGATAAAATAAATCATATTAGGTACTAGATCATATACTAGATAATTTATAGATATAATGGTTAAAAATATCACCGTAAAATTATCTCCATCAGAAAGTCAACTTTAGCTCACAACATTATAAACTGTCAAAAATTTATTATATCTCACTGTAGAACAACGATCTTTCATATATTTTTGTCAGCTAAAATGTTACAATAATCTAATATCATATAATTGCAATTGTAATGACGCACATGAATATCGCCATGTTGGCCTCGTATTCAATGATAGATACATACTCAATAACCATACGTACATGTCAATTATCACATCAATGGTTCTCCTTAATCATTGAGGATATACCTAGCAATTGCCCAATATAGCAATATTAGTGCCCTTCATCATTGCACATGTTATAAGTGACATCGTATATTCTAATAGGCTTCAGTAACCATGATACTTTAGTAAATATGGATATTTTTGTGTGAGCATATTTGCCAATTAGTAAAGTAGATATCGATATTAACTTCGACTCCTCAAATATTATATACGAAAATGTTTTTATATAAATAATTCAAACATATAAGATGTCTCGATTGTGTAATATTTTAATATTTGAAGTTTTATTAAAGTTTATGAAAAATCGTAATGAAAATTAAAAAGGTTAAGGGCGTAAATTTGTGAATTATAAAATAGACCAATAGTATCGCATTCAGACATTTATAACTGTAAATAATCGTATCTATCTGTTAATTGTTGTGCTTCATAGATGTATATGATACAAAACTTTTCTCTTATTTCGCAGTGTAATATTTATTTTAATATTTAGTTTAGACTATTTTATTGTTTTAAATAAAATAAAATCAAATTATTAATAATTTTTCTATTAGAAAATTCTATAAAATTTAAATATTCCTTACGCATATAACATTTTTGTTGATCTTAATAATAAACTGATATTATTTGTGCTTTTTATGTACTGCTAATTAAAGGAAAGCGCAATCTGATCCCGCGACATCTTGATTGAAATATTTAATCGTGAATAGTCGCATTCTGTCGAGAAAACGTGGGGGCGTTACATCGGAGAAAGCTATGTTGACTTAGAAAGGGACGATCGCGATGATTCGCGTAGCATTAGGGAAATTCGCTAGCTCGCATTTCATTACGACTCGATAAGACAAAGAAATCTCTTTCGGAGAGAGAGGGGCCTCGTAAAGTGAATTGAAAAGCATTGTTTCCCTTCTTCCTAACCCTCCCTCACGCGATTTTCTTTCAGTCGTCTTTTTGGGCTCTTTCTGTGCCAGCAAACTGACGAATTGGAATACGGTTTGTGTAATCGGAAAGCAGTTGGCATGGCTGGGATATTAATAAAGATTTATAAGTTTCCGCAGGGATGACTGATTTGCGCAGTCATTTGGGCTTAGCGAACCCACGGACCCGAGCTAATACATTGCGGACACTCATATATACATTTATATATATCAAATATCCCCATAAACATGTTTTAATAAAAATTTAAGGAAGGGATTTATGGAAGCAGGATATAATCTAATTCAGGACCAATAAGAAAATTAAAAAGGAATAGGAACAAGACCTAAAGACGTGTTTGACATAGCATAGAATAGCAAAATAATCACTAAAGTTCATTTTTCGTTCATATCACTTTATAAATAAGATATAGAAATAATTACCATCCGAAATCTGCCTCACATTTTCAGTACACGAGATGAAAATTTACATCGCACAAATCGTTTCTCTCTATTAAAGAAACATCTGGTAGCAATGAGATCATCTCGATATCGCCCTTGCGAGCAAGAGACCGTCCCGAATTAAACGCAGTATCGCGTTAAATATTCCATGTTGCAATTTCGTAATAGCGGACCAGTGCGGTTACATCCGACAGCTCGCGATTATGATGAGAAAATACGAGAAATTAGGACAGCTCTATATCCCACAGAAAACGGAAGCTGCATAATATAACTCTCGGATGTACTTTCGAAGTTATAATTATTTGACACATTGAATTCACGTACCAAATTTTTTCATTATGACATATTTTAGACACATATTATTGCATTGAGATTTTTTTCACCTTATACATTCAATGTAATACAAAAATAATACAAAATTGAGCAATTGCACACTAAATTCTGTTGTACATAATTCTTAATATAATTCTAATTTAATTATATTATAAGTTAATATAATTCTAAAAAATATAATTTCTTAAATTAAATTAAATAATCATTAAACTAAATAATCATTAAAGAGTTAATATTATTATGATATCATGATGCATTTCCCACTTATTTGAATTATCAGAATCATAATTTTTCCCGATTTTTTAAAATAATAAAATTTATTATTATTATTGTGTATTGAATATCGCAAAGTATATCGTCTCGACGAAATGAGATTATTAATTTTAATATCAAAACATATTACATTGTGTGACTATTTGAGAAATTAACATATCTCAATGATTTAATAATGAAGATACAATTATCTATAATGATCTATTGATGAATCATTTTTATTTATCGAGATCATGTATCAATGTGTTTAAAAGCAAAATGACGTATGCTCAGCTCGTGTGAAAATATTGTTATGACGCCATATGACGCCATTCAAAACAAATCATCGTTGACGAAACGATCTTTTCCCGTATTGATCGCAATTACATTTGTTTCCATTCTATCATCAAAAAATATCGGATCGCATCGATCGGAACTATAGAAACAGAATTGAATTACGACGAGATTAATAAAGAGTACCTATCTATATACAAACGAGATGCATTGATTTGAGACAACCATGCAATACGAGAGCAGTGAAAGGGAAACGCTGAAAGAAGGAGCGAGATAGAGAAAGAGAAAAATCATTTTCGAACGAACGGATAGCAAAAGATTTAAAGGATCCAGCGCTGTAATTAGCAATGTTTAGAAGCGAACCATAAGGTCGTATATTTTCTGCTTGCTGACTCTCTTATAGGCCACTTTCGGTTCGCACTCTTTTTCTCTCTACTCATCTTTTTATCATTCACTCTCTCTCTCTCTCTCTCTTTCCTTCTAATATAAATTCAAACCTATTTTTCGGACACCTTCTTCGTGTTATAGCCTGCGTCTACGAGCGAGCGATAGGTGAAGCCGGCCGCTATCTACGTTTCGTGAACTGTCGCTGTATTTTTTTCTTGTACCACCCTCTCGCGCCGTTCGAGCCCTTCAATAACTCTTGACCAGAGGTCAGCCTCTTTCCACTTAGCAAGAATCTACTACACGGTATCCGATTTGTTCTCGCAAAAAAATACTACGATCTGGATCGTACTGCAATGAATAAGTACTTTCTTCTGATTGTGAGAATAACTTGTGTTACGTACCATTCTTAGAAACATTATAAATGGAAGATAATATCATTTTACGTAATATAACAAATATAACTTGCGTTACTTCATGATATACGTGTTTATATATAACAAAAGATAAAAAATTGATAGAGTTAATAAAATTTATTAGATAAAGTAATTTTTATTATTTTCATTCGTACATCATATTGTTATCTTTTCTTACACTTTCTCTCTCACAGATTTTTACTTTAAATTTTAAAAAGGATTCAATGAACTATCTTATTCTAATATATTACAATATATATTCTACGATTGTAGAATTAAAAAGTCCATCGAAGTTTCGAGATTTTCTTTTCTTCTGCAGAATCAAACTAACTTTATGCGTGTATATGTAAAAATGTATTAGGTAGAGCACCAGCAATTCACCAATCATTTTTAATAAGAGGAAACATAACTAGGCATTCCATATCTGCGTTCCGTGCATTGTCGCTGTATTTTTTCTGCACTTTTTACTGTACCTTCCATTTGCTCGATCTACGCAGTATAAATCAAAAACTGCTCGTTTCAAGCTTCAAAGCATTAACGACATCGAGCACGTCAGTTTCTCATTTCACTGGAAAGCAGATGACGAGATTCGCTGTTTTTATAGAAAATTATTGAAATGAAATAGGAAATAGCAAAAAGTCATGAAAAATAAAAAGGTGCGGTTAGATTGGATGAGAAGATCTTTAAAGATGCGTCTTGCTAATCAAGCTTTTATTTCCATTTTCTATTGCAAAGTTTTATTAACAAGAATCCTTTTCTATCTAGTAAAAAATCATTCAAAGAATTTCAAAATTATATTATGACTTAAAAATATAAAAGAGAAAGTACAAGATAGCTCAATATTTTTTATGTATTAATAATTGTGTTGAATTCTCATTTTCTGCTAGTGTTTTTAATTTGCTATTTTATTGAAAATCCCATTTTAATCTTGTTATTTTTAAATATATTTTTAAATATTTCTAGAACGAAAATTTGCATTTTTTTTATAATGTACAGTGTATTTTGTTTTTAAAAATGCGTTTCGTGCAACATGTTTCTCCGTCCTACCTGAAATTATGTTTCCTACAATAAATTACATATAATATAAAATAACAAAAGAAAATATTTCGCTAGATTTTACTGAAGAAACCGTGTAGATATTTCTTTGCCTTTGCTTTTTATATAAGAAAAGGATAGTCAGTTACATCGAGATATCTACTAGAACATGCGTGTGTTTGGTTGCTTTTCGATCTACTCGAATGTATCCGTTACGTCCGTCTTCATGTTCGAGAACCCGAAGGTTTGTTACCCGCGTTGCGTCCATCTTCTATCGACCGTCATATTTTCCCGGTCCAGTTCTACCGCGCGAGGAGAATATATAAAATGCAATAGAAGAGAAGAATAAACACACGAGCCCCAATGGCGTACATACACACGAGCGAAACGGCTTCCTATTTGGAAGTTTACCGTTGATCCTGCAAACAGTCGCTCGATATCCCATTCGATACTTCGAGATCTATTTTCTGCCGCATTGATCTGCGGCAGATCGAAAATTATCGGATATATTTACGTAAGAGAATATAAATTATCAATTATATGTTCGAATGGTTTCTACATGGATGGCACTACCATTGTATTGATTCGGTGATTCCAACAATCTCTCTTAGATGTTAAATATTTAGCAATATTGAACATTATGTTTTGTTTTATGAGTATAATATTCATGAGACTCTGACGATTTTTAAATTAATTTACTGTGGAAAGCAGAGAGGAGAAGCTCCTTCAGACCTATTGAATTAAATGAAAATGAATTATAAATCATATGAGAATAAATGGAAATGAAAAGTATGCATTTGTCGCTTGATAAGCAAGATGCATCTCTAAAGGTCTTTCCGTCCGACCTGGCTGCACCTTCTTATTTTTCGTGATTCCATGATTGGAAGACGCAGAGTAGCTTCGCGAAAGTGCGGGAACGCGACGATGAAGATACATCGCTGATGTTCTCATCTTCGCGCGCCGCAGCTCCGCGCGAGCACATTTTTCCCATGTCTGCCGACGTTTCCACCTTTGTGAGATTCTTGATATTTCTCCGCGTTAGATGAGAATTCCTCGAAGAGTGTTACAAATACGTGCAGGTCTTCCTTCCGTTATTACACTCGGCAAAATAACGTCAAAAATATGAAAAATTGAAATGCATACGCGAACAAATTAGATTAAAAGACCCGGCTCTCTTTTTTTTAATGTTTTATAAAACAACATAATATTATAAGTACGACACGCGTAAAGTATAATGTTATTGACTATAATATATATGTATACTATAAAATTTCGAATTTGAAATTTATATAAAATCAAGACGATTCTTTACATTAATTTTTGCACGACTGCTTTTCAATATATATAATATTTTATTTTAAGTAAAGTGTAAAAAGGACGATTAATTATACATCATGAATTTGATTTCGCTTGACTTTTATCCTTTGCCTGCTCGTATTTCTTAATCCGTAATTTTTTGGAACTGACTATCTGATTTGCAAGAACTAACGCTCGCCAAAACGACCACTGTTTGTTCTGTCTTTAATCCTGATCCGGACAAATGAGGAGCAGAACAAACGGCGAAGACTAAAGAAATCGTATCGAGGAATTTTTACTTTAATTGTTCTACGAAGAAAGATGCGTGTGCATCTGCTGATCGCTTTTATCTTTAGATTTTGTCGTGTTCTTCGAAGGACACGACAGCGTTCTTCTTTCCAAAGAGAATAGAAAACGTTGAAGAAGGAGACTTATCGATTTCATCCCCTTGTTGGAATCGAATAACTCTCGACGAAATCGAAACTGCGATATTTCGGACTATTTTATTGTATAAGAAAAAGCAACTTTCTATTGGAATAAAAAATCAAAATAAACTTACAATATAATTTTAATAAAATTACTTCTAGGACACAATTCTTTTTTCAATAAAGAAATTTGATAACATCGATTCATTAACGCCGTTATAAATAAAACTTTATAAATTGCACAGGTTTTTTCTTAACACATTTAGTTTTCATCTTAACATATTTAGACAATTCAATCATTCGCTACATAATTACTAATGTGATCAATACTTTTTATAAAAAATTGTATTACATCCTAGTTTATAAATAATTTAAAGTTAATGACTGATATTACGCATCTCAACAATGAAATCATAGAAACTGATTATGCGCACCGAAACGGTCTCTGATTCATCGTTTCGTAGAGTCAGATGAAAGAGCGCGCCAATCCGAAATATTTCTTGACTTGTGGAGTCGGGTTGGCGGCGATGCGCCAATTCGTCGTTCAGTTTTCAACCGTGTAACATCGAACGACGTCGTCCACCGCGACGGCAGCGGTGTACACGGCGGGCACATTCGGAGGCCGAACCGCAGCGTTTGGTAAATTTGGCCACCCAGAGGTAAAGCAACGGTAATAAATGAGCGGCGAGCGAGCGCTGCCTGCGCAGCTCCAGGTCCAATTTCCCAGGAGAGTACGAGGGAGAGAGAAGAGAGGGAGAGGAAGAGAGAGACTGTGGGGCAAAACCGCAGCCTAAAAACAATATCCTACCACCGCGAACCAGTGACAGTGCCCGATAGCCAGTCTTGCCGCGAGTAAGTTATCGCCTCCTGTCTAATATCCGAGGGATAATAAGCCGTGCCGCCATTGATAAGACAACTCGACGAGATTTCGACGAATTTCTCACGAGATAAAATTACAAACGTTATTGTGGCAAGTAAAATATAATATATAGATACAATGATATGGTACCTTTTGTTACATCATGTGCAAATACGACTGATTACTATTAATTAATATTAGTAATATACATAAATTTACTGTTATTATCAGATAAGTTATTATTTATCTACGCAGATTTTTTTATATCCTAAATGTTAGCGACTGGATTACTTCGTCAGGGAATTTACATCATAAAATATAGTAATAAATAATGCATTAAGTGAAATATCAATTCGTAATACATTTCAACAGAAATATAATACTCGTAAGAGCATTATTCTCCGCACTCGTTCTACAGCGACAGCATGTCTAATGTACCGTTTCGATTTAATCATGTAACCACGCCGATTCGTTGCGATATAGGGATAGTTTGAGGATCACGCGAAACAAATCCGTGGTCCACCCACGCATAGAAATAGGGTCGATATATAGAGGGAGGGACGGTGCCCAAACAAGGAAAGCTGTCGAGGAAGTTTATAGACGACATAATCCGCGGATTTTGTGGCGAGCCGCCACAGTTTCATTGCTTGATTATGGCCGGAAAGAAAATACACGTCTCATTGTTCGCGAACCGGCGTCTCCGAGAAACACGATCCAATCGTTAGCGGATCGGCTTTATGATTACGTCGTTATAAGTTGACAATGATTCTGGGTTTCCATCGGGCTGTCGTCGGGCAACTTCTTAACTAGCCGGTATAATGATTGCGTGTTGAGACTTTCCATTCTGGCGCGTCTAGACTTCTTTGCTGATATTTCACTGATTAATCTTCTGATAATCGCCCGATAGAAAATCTCTTTTATATTTGACTAAGCCTCTTTTATTAAAGTGGATAAATATAAAAAAGAGTTTATAAATTATGATGGTTAAATTTAAAATAAAAAAGGATAATTAAATGTGAATATTAAAAATAAGAAAGTATTTCATATTTTTATTTTATTTTTTTAAATCTCTACTCCCATTGATATATTGATTTATAAAAAAAAAATCATTACAAGACTTAGAGACAGTGATATAATTGGTAGGACATATTCGCCATTGTTTAATCTTTGTATAGGATAGTAGAGTTACAAAATATGTACAATACCCTTAATTATTGGAAATAGAAACCTAGTCGCATCTGAATACACACGCGATACGTGTTAATGACAACAAGTGTACCCGAGTACAATAGTTATTAATTAGCAGTGAAACTCGGCAATTTAATTACGTGTGCTGCATTATCGAGTATAGAATTAAACATATCCGTCGGGATGGACTTGAGGCGAGTGCAATCAGCGTGGCCATATGCGGTCGTGCAACCGTATAATTTACGGCCAATCGCGATCGAGAAGACACCACCCAACATATAATACATAATCGTTGACGTTGCGCGAGATATATACGTATTGTATCGCCGTTAAAAATCATCCACGAGAATACGGCGCGTTGTCAAACATGAATTATACTTGCATCTTATATCTTAATCGAACGTCTTAATTATTTTTCGGCAAGAGGTGGAACGTCCAAATAAATTTATATCCCAGGTGGAAGGCCGAACCGAAAATCTTGGTACATTAATAAAACTCGAAAGATAAAACATATGCTTTAATACTTATCATATACAGCGTAAAATCGATGTCATATTATAAATAACTATAGTTAATTATTGTGATGTTTCATTAAATTGCATGTAATTTTCTCTTTCTTAGGAAGAATGTCCTTCATTGTCTTATTAGAATGTCTATGGTTTTAAGAAAATACTATCTATTCTTGAGAAAGATATAGAATATAAATCATATCCTAAATATTCATTGTGTCGCAAATGAAATGCAAATAAAAATAAAAATTTTTCCAAAAGCAATTTTTAAAATTGATATTATATATTAAAGAGAAGAGAAGAGAAAGAGAAAAAGAGATAGAAAATAGCAATTTTAGTCATAGAAATTATTAGGATAATTCAATAGAAGACAAAAATTAAAAAGTAATATTTTTTCTTGGCTCGTTTGTGTAATGATAGCCTAGAAATGATCAGTCAACAACATTGATAATCGATAACCTGTATATTGCCGTAACACGATTCGAGAAGAGAGATGAAGAGCAGTGTAATTTGTGTAGTAATTAGCCAATTCTCGAAATTAATTGGATCGGATACTGTTGTAGGAGGAATTTATGGTAAACACGATTACATCGCGCTATAACGTGGCAATAGCGATAAACAATGATTTAAAGTAGTAATTATAGTGAACTATTTGCTCGTCATAAATTGCCGATTCCAGAAATCGTTCATATAATTACCGCCCCGCGAGCGATATTCGTTTTCAACTGTAGCCAGGAGCGCTAGTTAATCCCGGAAGCTCGTTTTTTTTGGAGTTGATTCACTGAAACTCATTGTTTCGAATGTACCGAGTGATGCCAGCAAAAACGAGATTTGCATGCTCGGAATATATGTCGGCGAATTATTTTTTTCGCGCCTCGCTGCTCTGCAATCGCGTTTTTTTTTTAACTGGAATTATCAGTCCTCGATGTCGTGTTTTGATCCGGTTTGCTTTTTTTATTAAATGAAAACATGAATCTCCGAAATAAATTGATCAGTCGCGTATTAAATGCTCCGCACAAAATCCGTGGTCGATTAGCAAAAATTCCCAATCTGCGATCACTGTCGAATAATTCGAGTGTTATCTACTGGGGCGGATGAAATATCTATACATTAAAAACAAATTTTACAAGCGATTATTTTTTTTGGGCAAAGCAAGTGACTATTATTTAGTGTAAATAAAACAGCCATATTTCTCAAACAATGAACAATTATTGTCAAAACAACTATTGTTGTTTTTTTACTGCGCGTTTATTTCACGTTTCCACAATTGGTTTAAATCAAATTAAATAGATTTTTCTTTTAATTGAGAATATGTTAAAGCTAGCTTATGAATATTTGCTTTATGAAAATTAATCATAACGTAAAGCAAAAGATCTATATATTTTATTTAAAATTTTGTTAAAAATTAATTTAAAAATCGTATGAGAAATTGTATAATCCAAAGAAAGCGTGAAACCATCGGTGTATAGATTCCTTATATTTCGTGTCGTATACCTAGATAATAATTTTCTTATCGCGAATTCGCCGATGAAAAACAGGACAGGCGGCTCTAAAACTTGTCCTGGAATATTACACCTGCGAAATGGATTCCATCGCGCTCTAGATGCATCAAGGGGCTGCAGTCCCGAGAGGGACTGGTGATGCGAGCGATCGTGAAGAATTCGCTTTTACGAGATTCCGGCGGAAAGTCCTGAAATCGCGCAAAATGAACGCCGAGAGCGCGTCGGGCGCAGTCGGAATCTTGTAGATGCATATCAATGCAGCCGGGAATTTTCATTACGGATCGAGAGATCGCACGCGATCACGCTGAATTCACGCGTTCCGCGATCCACCGGGAACGCACCGGATTTCCTCTGCACGTTTTCATCGTGCGTTAGGCTTGATGTTTGCGCGGGAAATGGTACCGTGTGTCAGAGCGCTTTTCTTGAGACTACAACAACTTTGAAAGATTTAAAAGTTCTTGAAAGATTTAATCCGAATCCAGTAAATCCAAATTTGAAATTACAATTACGTTAATAGTACATTTTTTAGTTAAATTTAAAAAATAAATATTTTAGGAGTTAAATAATAAATAATAATTGTACAAACAAATGATAAACGTGAATTATAGACGTAGTATGTGAATATTTTGAATTTTTAAACAGGTAGAATGTAATAAAATTATAAACATTTGTTAGAATGAAGTAAAATGAAAAAATTAATCAAGAATGAGTAACAGATGAATTTATGTTACATTATTGTTACGGTATTGTTTTATAGTGATTTTATTAATTCAATGGAAATTAATTCTATTGCGGACAATATATGTATCTATACATATATAATAATCATATAAAAGACCAAATTAATCTATACAAATAATTGTTTTGGATTATAAATGAACTGGCAATATCCATTCTGTTCAGAGGATTTTAATCGAAGATAATCAGTTTCTCTTGTAAATGATATGGGATATGGGATATGGAAAAATTAAAAAATGAAGTTTTACAATCAAAGTGAATGTATAATTCCCTATATTTAGTCTTTATAAATACATAATTAATTACAGAAGAGCTCATCGTCGTGGACCATGCTTCCGAATAACAAGCCTACAAAATTATTAAGCGATATTAAAAAAATAATACATATGCAGTTACAAATTAACGCAGAGTACCTATAAATCACAAAACGTGTGCGCAATATCATATTTTCGGATTTTACAGTGGTATGATTAATCACAAATCAATTTGCGTCGTGAGCGATACTATTGAATTGATCGGCAGTAACAGCCCGGTTCTTTCTTCTCTTCAACTCGCAGCGAGGAATTTTAAAACGATCTATACGAGATTATATTAATAGCAAGGTACGAGTTATAGCGTCCGCGCCGTGGAAGCATGCCTTTCAATACTGTAAACGTTCATTGCGATCACTTCATACATGATTGAAGCCATCGGCGTAGCCCGCCGTTCTATCGTCAGAATCTCGTCGCAACTTCTGCAGAATCTCGGACTCGTCGCGACTAACCGCGCCATTGGGGCATAGTTAGTACAGAAAATCGATAGCAATCGCGATTAAATAAGCTCCCTCGGACGCGTAGAACTTTCTCCTTTTTGCAACGATATACTTGCACACACCGATTGCGATAATGTTACGAGCCTCTTACCCGATTTTCGCTTCGAAGAAACCTGTTGGAGACGTATAATGATCAAGTCATACATAATGACAAAATATACTAAAATGAGTGAAATATAAGTAGTAATCACAAAAAGACGGAAATAGAGAATTACGATTGATTTATCGTCATTAAATAGCGTATCCTGAAAAGAACGATAACGAAATTTATTATCGAGAGACGCAATAATATATATGTGCAACTGCGAGATATACATAAGCATCATATAAGATTGATTAATAAATTCATTTTGAATATAATAATATACTTAGAGGTAATATTGCTCGAATTTATATTACAATACATAATTGAATATTAATTACGATTTTGTTGAGATAAAATAACTTCATTTAAAAATGGCGAAAAAGAATAAATAAAATAGGGACGTTTTGTATCCAGCAAAGACATTTTCCATAAGCTGATGAATCTAGTTTCGACTACAATTTCACGGTGGATTACGTTTCCTAGCACTTCAGGATCTCATGATTTATTACAGCGATGGAGGAATAAATTCAATTCAAAGCTATTAGACAAAGAAAAAAGTGCATTTTTGTGATTAAAGTTAACCCTTCAGTAGACGTGTGGTGAGTATTTTACATTCCAGACTTTTATTTTTCCTAGATTTCACATAAGCATTCTGGATGCATTTTAGTATACAATCAATTGTTAACAAGAAAACGTTAAAATTAAAAATCCGATTGTTTATATATTCTAAGATATATGCAATAATGAATAATATAAAACAAAAAATGAAAATTAATAACTAGTTATTATTATAAATATAGTGTAAATAATGTGGGGTGTAATTTACATCCTACGCGTCTTCTTACGTTTTAAATTTTGACGCGTCCACTGGAGGGTTAAAGAAAAAAACGTGAAAAGACAAACATGATATTTTTACAGGAAAACAACGTCTCTCTAAATTGATCTAAGGATTCGGAAATAAAATATGTCTGTATTACGGAGAAAAATTGTAATTCCTTGGTTGCAAAATTTGATTCACCGAAACTGTATTCCGCAGACCGGCATCCATCGTATGTATATCATTGCAGCAATTGTGCCATGTTATTTGCCGAATATTTATTGCGCGTCGCGGATGTAACATTAAATAAAATCGAAACCCAAATATCGCTGTTAAATATTTTTCGAGATAATATTGTCCCGGTAGGATGCGCTCCGAGTTTGCGGCCGCCGCCGTTATAGATCGAACGGAGTACACTTAAATGTGTGCATTAGGGAGGACATCGAAAGAAAACATTTGCTTTGCACCCTCGCGAGTCCGGTCCAATGGGTCACAAATTTCCTGCGTAAGCATTAGAGTCTATCTGAACGATAGCGAGCTATGAGCTCGTTTTTCTCGTATTTGTGTCTACTCGTAGCGTCAACGAATTGCCGATTTCCCTTATACCCGACCTATCTCATCAACAGTCGCGTAAGCCATAAGCTATTCCTACAGAGAAATGTTTAAATTTGCGTCTTTGCCAACGCATATTGCATTCATCTCTCATATCAACGCAAATATAAATATAATAATAATATAAATAAAAAGGAATAATAATATAAATAAAATTTTACAATTAGCAAAAATATAATATTTGTACAAAAAGTAAATGGAAAATTTGGATACTGTTGTCAGTAATGAAATATTAATTAACGATAGAACTATATAAATGTTATTGTTTTTAAATAAGAAATAGTATTTATATTTCTGTTTAATCCAATTTTGCTTCTTTTTACTGTATCTATCTTTCGGTTTCTCTCAGATCATTATCATCTAAATCATTATATATAATTTTATTTTAATACTATATAACTTCATTCAATATTAAATGTTAAAGTTTAATTATAAATCACACTGTCTCATTAATTTTTATTGAAAATATCTCATTAATTCTTCTGAATATCTCAACTTAATAAATAAAAATTATTCAGCAGTTAATATAGAATCCACTGCACATAAATAATTATTTGAAATTGAATTGATATCATTAGATAATATAAATTTTAATATACCAGAATTTCTATTAATTTCTTAATATTTGTAATCTCTTCCTCTTATATAATATAAATTTTGCTTTAAATTACTTAAATTAAGTTTTCAAACAGTTTGCTGTTGAAAGACTATTCGGACTAAAAAAACTGTCTATACGCAAAGTAATAATTATTATAGTAATTATCTTTTTTTCTACTGTATCTGATTCGCTTTCTTGTGCATATTTATGACTATATCGACACGCGATGTAGTTTTTGGCATCCAACAAAGTAAATTTATCTCAGCATCATTTCCTTAAACGTTAATATCTTTATTGTACGCATTGCAACACCATCATAAGATAATTTTTGTATTTGGCATAGGTATGCAATTTGAATGAAAAAAACTTTGCGGAAATCTCGAGGGAATGAAACGTGAAAATGTCACCGATCGTTAAAATGAAAGAGAAACGTTGAGCTCTGTAATTAATGTGCGGTTATCGGTGTAGGTAGTTAACGAGTTTGCGAAATAACAGCGGGCAATTAAAGCGATCCGGAAATTACTGCGAATACGTCGACGAGCTTGCATAAAAATAGAATAGCGCATATACAATCATCATCTGTTATCCTATAACATGAAATATCGAGACATATTTCTGGTATTGATCTAATTTTTAATTTTCGTTTTTGCAATATTCCGACCGTTATTCGACGTTGCCTATTACTGAACGAAAAGTGCATCACTATTAACATTTGTATCGTGCGACGTTTCATCGAACGCGACATTTTCATATTAATTTTTCCCATCTGACAAAAACGGTAGAATTTTTTATGCCTCATATGTAAAGTAATTACACACAACAACTCATTTTGTGAGGTATTACAATGGGGCAAATGTTCTCGCACGTTATTTCTCGATCTCCTTAATTTCATTATTTCCGCGATATTCGCTTTACTCGGAATTTCTGAAGAATCTATTTACGGATTCGTAACTATTGATTGGCATGCACGGTCGGTTCGGTACGCGGATAATCATTTCCTCGTAATCATATTTACGGGGATTATGGTATCGCGCTAATCAGTGGCGCGTAATTCCGCTAGAATCAGTCACCGGCATTACTAGTTACTTCGCGATCGGCTTATTATAGGCGACGCGGATTATTATTGTGCATCGATGATTTAATTCGTTATCTGCTCTGAGATGATCTCGAAATGCATCTCGAGCAAATACGCGCATTAATTGCTTTTTCTTCTTTATCATGTTTATTAGTTTCGTTTTTCAGCTACATCTGTTTTCTTCTTTCTTTCAATCTCTTTTCTCTTGTTTGCTTCTCGAAGCAAATCTACAGATGTGTTAAACGTATAGTTGTTTTCTCTTAAACGGAAAATTTTATTAATATAAGATTTATACATATATCTTTTTGTCATTCCGATACGATTTTAGACATTAGACAAAGTATATATTGAAATTAATACTAAAATAAAATTTAATGTAGTTTCTTTTAAATTTCGCATTTCGTGGACATTCAAAAAGTCGGCGTATTAATTTTGCCTGAGGCTGTGCAAGTATACACGTTTGCATTCCTGCCCAAGCAAGAACGTATTCGCTTGCGATGATATTTCATTCAAATGGTCACAGTGAAAAGTATTGATGACTTCGAAGGACTTATCGTGTCATCTGTACAAGTGAGACTCCGGGCGATCTGCAAACGACGGCAACGTCCCGACGTCGTTTCCGCCGTCGAAATCTGCGAATCGAAGACGTGAGTTTCATCCGCTTGTATGTGGAATACATTAAGTCGGATTTACATGGATTAATCATTTACCACGAATGTACAAACACGCTTTTCGATAGACATATCGTGAGAAATTAATGCAATCCAAATATAGTTATGCAGAAATTAAAAAATTTTGATCCAGACGTGTACAAAATTGTTCTCAAATTATTCAGAATAGAGAACACTACATTGAAAAAATTCTGATTAAAACCGGACGAATAAAAAATCTTGATTAAATATTCTGGTTATCATAATAGAACTCAATACATTATAATTTATAATAACCGGAATTCTTATTATAGTAATAACCAGAATATTTGATCAATTCTACAAACTTTTTTTGATTCGTCCATTTTTAACCAGAATTTTTTTCAGTGTACATTAAACATACATTCAATAGAACTTACATAGACATTACATAGTTTAATGGTTTTATTAGTACAAATAAGATAAGTAACATTTCGTTGTTTAAAAGGCTAAATGATTTTAGGAAAACTTCGATCCGTTTATCATTCAGTCTGAACGATTTAGCAGAATCATCAGGAATAAAATTGTATAAATTCACTTTTGCACTATCGTCATTCGTGGCCTGTCGAAACGGGCAGGTGCGCCCTGCGCGGGACGTCTCTGGATCCGTCGTTCGCGGATCGGATCGAGTTTCGACACGAAAACCACCGCGGCCCGATCGTGTATCCAATTACCGAGACACTGCTATGCGGAATATCTCGCGTATGAGCGTTCGACAGGACGGTATCGATAAGGCATTCGTTGTGACATCAGGCTCGAGCCATCGACCCAGGGATATTTCGTCCCCTGCCGTTTATATATCTCTCGACTCTCCCGGTCTCCGCTCGCACACCGTCTGATCGATGCGACTCGATTTTTACGAGTCATAACCGTCGCGCTCGAGCCGGACCGGTTTAATCTACCGGTCGCGATCTAATTTATCTGTGGGAGTAATTGAAAGCCTTGGATTTCGGGTGGTTCGGGGTCTCCGGGAATTAGCGTGATTGAAAAATGAAATGTTTAATCAAAGTTTACCTTTTGGAAATAATTTGACTTGAGTTTGCCTTGTAGAATATGCGTCGGAACGATTTCTTGCTTAACTTGCTTTGTAAAAAGAGAGCTAGTTTAATGAGGAAATAGCTAGTTTAATGGAAAAAAAAATTGAAAATCATAATATTTTTATGAAAAATTCTCTCTGTTAATAATGAATTGATAAAGATGCGAATGAAGTCGTATATCAGACAGTTAAGCGAAACGTTTATGAAAAATTCAATTGCTGCTGTCAATTTTCGTTTTATAGTCCTTCACTATCAGTATAAACGGTGCTCGTGCATAGCAGACATATATGTTTATCCATAAATTTTTAACATAACACATCGTTCCAATCCAACGAAAAGGATTCTAAAAAATGTAACGATAGCGTACGAAGATGGCGTTCGGAGTTTTAAACGCGACTTAAGATCGAGCGTGCGAGGAGCGGCAAAAAAGTATCGGCGTCGTATCGTTTCCTGGCCGATAAGTTCATACCGGCGCAATATTACGCCAGTTACAGCGATACGATAGCGGCCGTTGATCGTGCGGCTTTCGAAGTGGCTATGCAAATTAACGCGGGCTCTATCGAGCGAGATTGCCCGGAGAGTCCCAGCGAAAGAGAACGAAGGATAGATAGACGGAGGATCAAAGGAGAAGGACAAGGACCGAGGTAGACTGATGTACGCGAGAAAGAGAGGGACAGAGAGGGTAAAGCCGCAGGGCAAGAGGATCCCGGCGAGCACCGGAGAGAGTGAATGATGATAAAGGGAAAAGAGGTGCGTTGACCGAAGACCGTGGAAAAGGATGACAGATGTGAACGATTGAATTGATTTTATCTTATTGAGGTGAATTCTTCGAAGGATAGTTCCGCAGTGAAATAGAAATGAATTTAGACTAAATCGTCAAGAGCACACTGAAAAAAGATTCTGGTTAAAATCGGACGAATCAGAAAAGAACAAATCTTGTAGGATTGATCAAATATTTTAGTTATTATAATAGAACTCAATACCTCGAAACTCATAATTTTTTAATAACTTATAATAACCAGAATATTTGATCAATTCTATAAGATTTTCTGCACTGATAGAAAAGTATAATTACTTTTAGACACAATCATAATTTTGTAATATTTCTAATACGAAATATGATTAGCTTAACTATATGCATCATTATGTTAACCATAATTAGCATTAGAAATATTATAAAATTGTGGTTGAGATCAAAAGTAACTATATTTTTCTCTCAACTCTCTAAAAGTAAATCAGTGAATCTCACTGTCAATCAGCGATTATACACTGATTGTCAGTGTTAAGTATACCA
>VBVR01000187.1:0-67413 GCA_011638315.1 Tetramorium parvispinum | reverse complement strand
GGGCGGGGGAGGAGGAGTCGAGCGGCGCGTGACAGAACGAGACGGACGTTTGCGCGGCGGTGAAGGAGGAAGAGGTCCCCCGAAAGAGCAGAAGACAGCGGCCGCCATTTTTCTTTTGACGTACCGTGCTACGACGACTGCCTACGGATCGGCGTTGTGCCTGTCCACCGCGGTGATCGGAAGGTGCACCTCTTTGCTCCTTTTTTTCTCGTTTACCGAGGGTAAGACGACGACGACGATAACAAGGAGAAGGAGGAGGAGAGGTAGAGAAAGAGGCAGAGGAAGAAGCAGGCGGTGGGGAAGGGAGCGACAGCGACGACGGGGCGGCGACGACGGCGACGACGACGGCGGCGACGGCATCCGGACGGTCAGCGTGTGTAGTGCGCATTAAGATAAGAGCCGAGTGCGGAGATAACGATAAGACGGACGATCAGACGTCAGTGACGGGCCGTGGTAACTGCACCATCGTCATCGGCAACGGCAACGGCAGCGGCGGTAGCGACAGCGGCGACGGAAGAGGAGGAAGACGAAGAAGAAGAAGAGGAAGAGGAGAAGGTGGAGCAACAGCGGCAGCGGCAGCGGCAGTAGCAGCGGTAGCGGCGTGACTGGCTGCTCTCGTCAGTCGCGCACGATTCGAGCGAAAGGGGAGCGACTGACGGACCGTATCCGACGGTGTGTCCGAGGTGACCGCCAGCGGCAGCTCCGACGGGCCTGCGGACGTGGACGACGTGGACGACGGCCGACGTTCGGCGCGACGGCAGGTATCGTCCAGGCTCGTCCCACCCTTGGCCCCGCGACGACGACCAGCAGGAGGTAGTTGGGCATCGTGCTCCTCCTCGTCGCTGGTAATCGCATTGCCGTGCACGGTGCACACGGTCACGCGCCACCGCGTACGTCGGCAGCAGCGCCACCGGGATGGAGAGGCCAGCCGCTTTTGTGCTGCTGGGGATGCTATATTTAGCGGTGGGCACCCTCGTCGTGGTCCAGGCAGGTGAGTACCTCTCTCTCCCTTCCCTTGGACAGGCATACACACACACACCGCCGCCGCCGGCCGCAGCGCGCCTTTCGACGCGCCAACTCCTCGGCGCCTCCTTCCCTCCTTTCGACTCCCGGTTGAGCGACCGAGGCCAGTTTGATCGAGTCGCTCCGATTCCCGAAACTGACAAGACAAGCTGGGAAGATTTCCCCTTGGAGTCCCGATCCCGCCGCGGTCGATAACGGACGGCTCTCACGCGACACCGTGATTCACCGTTGATGCTCATGGCAAACATTGGCAAACGTAACTCCGGCTGCGCGAAGGAATTTTCCTCCGATCGCGAGAAACTTGCCACGATTCGCTCGGTGCCGATGTCACGAGGATACCTCGAGTCTCCTTGGGTCACCTTCGGCTGACGCACAATAGCTTTACATCACCGACGGCGTTTCATCAATAGACAATACGTTGGAAGCCCGCCCGTCAATGAGGAAATTCTGTTCGCGCGACGATGAAAGCCTGGAGTAATGTTCAGCCGGCGTCGCTGCTTTTTGATCACGGCCGTCCGTCATCGATTGGACAACTATATGTCGAGCACTTTTTTCGTGACACGACGGTAAAATTTCCTCTGAACCGAAAGTCGCCTTAAAATACTGAACGTGTTCCGCCGCGAAGGAAAAGTTTTGAAAATTGCTGATGCAATCAACCGATTTTGTTTACCAATTTGATTTTGTATTTGGCCGTATCGTGTTCCGATCTAGGAACCGAGTGCCATTGTCAGGTAAAAGAAGAAGATCCCTTGAACCGAAGGATTGACTTCGCAACGGCGCTCATTAAGACCCGAGCGACTTGCGTGACAGGCAGGTTTAATTAAACCCGCTCTGAGTCAACGATTCGCCGTTGCCTCTCTCGGCTCGCGGTCATAGTAATACGGACAAAAGTAATACGTTATTAATCGTGCCAAGGTGATGAGCGACGCGTTAAAGGTCAAAGGTGCTTAAACGCGAGCGCTTCTCGCAGCTTTAAAATCGCGGAGTTACGCGCGTGATGAAACGTCGATGAAGGATTTATTGTTAATTCCGCATGTTTGATTCCTCTACAGGCTTTCCCGGACAAAACTTTCTCGATCGACGATTTTACCCGCGAGCTATTTCGGACGCTTCCGTCTCGAGAAGTTGAATTGAGTTGAGTGGTCGAAGGAGACGAAGCTTTCATGCCGAGATGTTACACACGGCCGGTAGTCATCGATCGTTATTCTCCTGGTTCATATCCGAACTTGCGTGATGGATGAAACAGACGCGTCTGAAACGCGAGTACCGGAGGCTTGCGATTCTAGATACGAAAATGGAACATCTCGGGCCGCGTTTCTATCGAGCGCGCCGGCGGATTGTAGCTCCTGTTTAATCTGAAGACCAACGGACGTATTACGTGGAACGATTGCAGAGAGAAATCGCGAGCTCCCTGCTATCTCGAGTACATTTTATTGTAGCCGTATCTATCAGGTGGATTTTGTCTGCAGATTAGATTGCTCGTTCGACGACACTTAATAACCGCACGATTCCCGTAGTTTGTCCGATAGATTCGATACGGCATTGTTCGGAGGTGCCTGAACTCTTGGAAGTTCTGAGGATCTTAATGTGGCTTTTAGTGTCGCGACGCTCTTGTAATGAGCGCGCAAATGACTGTAAAATGAGCGTGTAAAAGCCGATTTAATGTCTCTTAAGTTTCGCTATTAATATTCTCGTTATTATCCCGTTAATTGTACACTGCACATTTCGCAAAAATTAACGAGAAAAATTGTAGAAAATTAGCATTACGTAGTTATTACGTAGTTATTAGTTATACGCAATTATTTGTTGAGATTACAATTTTATTAATTTAGCAATCAGATAACTCTTCTACATCTAGTTTTCTATTTGCGAAAGCCTGCAATCTGAGCTCCCAGTTCTAACTCTTCATTATCGCGATAATCAAAGCCGAAGAAAGTCAAATAATGCGACGAAAATGCAGATATAAATCAGCAGCTGTCTTACGATGGATGCTCTTTATTTTATTTATAGCGAGATAACGTTCACGCGTTCACGTTTTATCGTGTAAGGACTTTAAGCTGATATACGCGACGCGTATTTACTTTTCCGACGTGATTCGGGCCGCGTGGAAAACTTCGTGTTGCGGGCTCGTGTTTATGGATAGATACGCGTAAACAGGGGGTTTCGTCTACACGATATGATCTCTCCTCGCGGATCACTAATATTTATGATTTGCTGCCCTGACGCGCTCATCATCACAAACGGTACACCCACATTCGGAGGTCTTTAAAGAAATCTTCCCGGCGGTGAAACCGAAAGTTCGACTCTCGCGTATTCAACACGTGTTGATTACGCTGATTATACAAGATATCAGATTTAACGCGCGATCGTGCATTAAATGCATAAAGATAATTACGATAAATTACAATAAATCGCATGTTCCGTTCGAGGGAGCTTCTCGTGGATCGCTCGAGAAAGGAGGAAGAAACGTCTGCCGGAGAGAAGCGTCTTATCCTCGTTACGAGAGATTGTCTTTGAGGTGCAAAGAGACGTGACGATCTTTTACATAAATGCGGATACATCAATACGACGTTCTCTCGAGTATCACGACGATACGCGCGCGCTCGAAATTTTAACGGATGAGACTCAACGGCGGCGGGCAAGTGGAAAGTTCCCAAGCGGAGGCGTTTCAACGACGGGGCGTTTATTAACGTAATTTGCGGTTTGTTGAATATCTCGCGACAAGGCGTCGCTTTCTAGGTCGCTTTAATGAGAGTTATCGACACCGACGGGACGCGTTCTAAAAAAGTTTAGTCGATAACGCTGCGACTGTGCATCCTCGCGAGTCACGGCACGCTCCTCGTCCCCGTGCATCGGCACACGTTCCTCCTACACTGAAAGAAAAATATAGTTACTTTTGAACCCAGTCACAATTTTATAATATTTTTAGCAATAATTATGATTAACATAATGATGCATTTATTGTTAAGTTAATCATATTTCGTGCTAGAAATATTATAAAATTATGATTAGGTCCAAAAGTAACTATATTTTTCTCTCAGTATGCTCCGGCACTCGCTCTAATCAATCATCATTTCGCGAAACTCGGTAATTTCGTATTCGTAATTCTAATTCTATTTAGTTAGTCCTTCATAATTTCATATTATTAATAATAATAGAGAGAATTATACATATATAACACAATATGTGAATTAATATAGCAATAATAGATGTTAGAATAATGTAATAATGGATATATTCCGCGGGAATTAATGTGTACGAAATAATCTGCCCAACGGGTCGTATCGATCCCCACGACGTTTCTGTTTACGGTCGTTAACTCTACATCAATCTTTCGAATATTAACATTTCAGATCGTTAGTTGTACGCGCATCGATTACCTCTAGCTATCAGAATTTATTGTTAGAGCTGCAGTAACGTTTAAGGTGCCCCTAAATATTTGAGAGTTCTATTAGAACACTTGAAACTGTACATCTACCTACAGCATTGTAAAGGAATACTTGTCCTCGAACGTACGATATTTCTGACACGGACAGCACATGTTAGCCATTTGCATCAAATATTTATTAAGAAAATATGTAAGCGACGCGAGAGAGAGAGGGAATAAAAGAACTTTATCGAGTCTTCCTTGATCCTATATCGGTGAGAGATTACCTTGTTGGATCTTTTTCGAACCGAGAGGCGGGGAACGTTTTTTTTCCTTCCTTTTTTTATATCGACGATAATAAATAATATCGGCGCGGCAGCAACTGGGCACGTCATCGCGGATGTTACTTTCACGACGGAGAAGGACTCGCGAGGTGCCGTTTGCCAAGGCTCGCGTATCTCTGTCGCGCAACTCGGTATCCGATTCCGCGTGCATATATCGCGGCGTTTCGCAACGAGCAATCGCGCGAGGGGATCGTTCTTAAAATCGCAATGCGAAAGCGAGAGAGGGAGAGAGACGGAGAGAGAAAGAAAGAGAGAGTCGGCGTGTCACAGCGGCTACCGCCGATCACGACCGGGTCGAGGTGGAGGACGTCAGCGACGGCGGACTATTCGCGCGCCGCGGCAACTTTCGTTGCGCAACGATCGACCCTGTTTTCCGTTCACCCAGAAAACTCGACTCGTTTCCCGCGAATGGTAACCCATATCTGGTATCTGTCCACCGAGGGGATCGTTATAGACATCAGCCCCGACGTACGTGACACGGGGAGAGACGGAGAGAAAGAGAGAGAGAGAGAGAGAGAGACGTGTCGTCTTTTACATGCCTGCCTGCCTACCCGCCTGCGTTTGTGCCAGACGCGAGAGAACGCTAAAAACTTAACTCCGAATAGCTTGCGCGGCCCGCGCCTATTTTTACATCTATAAACCGCGAGACACGGCGGATCATAACGTCCCGAATCGACGGCGGAGAAACGCGACGCCCGTGACTACCCCTGGGCGCTTTCGCGTTGTGTGATTTTCAAGGTCGAGCTGTAAACCGTGCAGAACTCGCGGATCTTCGCGAGATCATACACCCAAAAAAAAAAAATAATTTTGGGTATAATTTTCCTCTAAATCTTAAAGGATTTTACTCTTATATTGACCTCAAGAGAATTTCTCTGAAATCAAGAGAAAAATAGTATAAATAAGAATATTTAAGAGAGAAAAAAATATTTTTCACTTATTGAGAGAGGAATATGTTTGCTGTAAAACAGTAAGCTTAGAATATGAATTATAGGAAAAATCACTTTGAACGTAAAATACTTTTTTTTGGGTGTAATGCGCTTGATATTTGATGATACTAGAAGTCAGAGGATTGGAAAGAAGGTCAAGAAACTTGACCTAAGAATTTTAAGTACTGACATTGAGGAGAATTAACGGATTTTTCCAGTATCTGGTATCGCCTTGAGAATATACATATTTTATTCAAAAGGAAGTTCTCTCGTTTCTCGTGTGTGTGTGTGTGTGTTAATTTGTTTTCATAACAACTCTTCAGCTTGAGATACCTAGCTACCATGTCCGAATGGTCAAGAAACATCTCTATTCTTGAACGCCAGATGAGAAACGCTTACGTCTCATCCTGCAAGGATGCATCTATTTTTACGGTTCCCCAACGTAACACCGAGTTCCCATAGTCTTCGCGTCGCGTTTTCGAAGCACGGAGGAGGCCACGTTCAAGATTACGTCTCTCTCGAAACGGAGAAGGCGAGTCTAGGAATATACCCCGAAAGTGTGTCACATCTTGCCTTGATTACCGCACTCAAAAATGCAACGCGGTGCAACGGCGAAGTTTCAATGCAGTGAAAACCTGTACACGCTGTAAAATCACGAAAGAGACGCGTTTGAAGAAAACGTGCCTGTCGTTGATGGCGAACGGAGAGGAACGGCTAGATGAAACGAAGCGGGATGATAACAGCACGCGAATACGCGTCTTTGATTGGCAACAAAATTACAGAAGTCGCTATCTCAGCTTTTTCTCTCCTGCGAGAATACTTCGCGTGCGAGAGCAGCTGCACCCGCGACGATACAGTCACGCGTTGGGAATGCAAACTGCGTGACTGCTTTCCGAAGGACACGTCCTTCGGCCGTACAACTCCACCTCTAATGTCGTTCAACCTAAAATCTAATCGCTTATTCAAGAATCGCGTCACGCACGATTCTTTTCTTCGAAGTTCTCTGCCGTACGATCCGCGCGAGAGCGAAGCCTATGCCTCGTCGAGAATTCTTTTGGGAGGGAAAGGGGAGGGAGCAAACTGGATGATGATCAGGGGTCCATCGTCGTTGTCAATCGAGAGAGACGTTTCGTCTCCCGGCCTCACAAAGTTCGTGTGCGGATTTTCAGCTGCGTGCTGCCGTCGTGAAAGCGGGCTTAAAATAACATTCGTTGTTTATTGATTTTCCCGGAGTTACCATGTCCCGCCGATTCGCATTTGAACGCCGTGTCAGTCCGCCGGACAGTTCCCCTTCTGTCGCCGGATCCGTTCTGAATTTCGCTTTGGGGGGAGCGTAGGAAAAAACAAATCGTCGGAATACCGACGAAATTTCTCCGCCGCGATCTTTCGATGCCATCGAGCAACGGCCTGGAGTAATTCAATAACAGGAATCAATGTTAGCTCAGTTAGTGAAACATTTATTACTGTTTGGTTGCCACTTATGAGCCGCGGCTACGACGACTATATTCGTCATGACGACATGACGTTGATCGTTAAACTCGGTTGATTATTCGTGTCGCGTATAAAGCAGAAGATTTATTCGAGCAAAAAACATATGAGAAATTGATTTACGTAAAATCAAACGATATATGCGAATATCGACTTGGACCTTCGAAAGTAACTCCGAGGTCTTCGTAAGTTTTTAATGAACGAATGTACCGAAGTATAATAGATTTAAACAATGTAATTAAAATATAAACGGAAAAGCACGCGACAAAATAAGTATATCCAAAGGAAGATTTGAATTATTAACGACTATTACACGGATGTATTTTATGATGAGAATTTAATTTTTCGAAATACATTTAATTTTTATTTTTATCGTATTAATTAAATTTGAAAAGGAGCTTCGAAGGTCAAAATATTGTTTATATCAAACTGCATTGTTAGGATCGAAATTAAACGCGGCTGGAATAATTCTCCGCGATGAAAATAATTGAACAATGCGATACGTCAAACGGTCTATTCTCGGAATTTTTCCTCGTGCATTAGCTCGGCTCTTTGAGGGCAACGTTTACGTGCTGGTTATCAGCGCGTTGGATCCGCAATCGAGATGCGTTTCGCCTCGATCTGTTCGGTTGACGTTAATGACATCGTCGACATTTATTTTAACCACCGAGCTATCGCGCCGCGACTCGAAAATAACGATTCGCGCTCTGATTCATATTCACACTGGCCAGAGACCGTGCTTTGTCACTATTTATCACCGTGAAACTACTATGACGCATATAACTTGCCCGCACACAAGCACGTGTACGTCATCACGCTGGTATAATTCTGCTGATTCGTCATCAACGCGTGGCGTGGCTCTCTATTGCCGAGAAGAGAGTTTCACTCGGGCTGTCCGTCCAAAGATCTCCGATATTATATAAATATTATTTAACATGTTATGTAATTTGATAATCGGAGATAAACTCCGGTAGAAAATTATTCCTATAACAAAAGAATTAATTAACAAAGAAACGCAAAATTAGTTTCTCACAAGAATTTGATGGGATCTGAAATTAATTCTTGCGAATATAATGATACTCCTTCAGTGTTTAGAAACTGAATTCAAAGTGATTTACATAATTAGAATACACAAACTCTTCGTGGAAACGACGAGGTATAATGCAAATATCACACGCAATACATTAAAGTAAAATTTAATAAACGATTCTAATTAATATAGAATTAATTTCTCTATAGAGACATAAAATTATGGAGTATTAAATTAATTCTATATTAATTAGAATCTTTTATTAAATTTTACTTTAATATATTGTGTGCGTGTGCATTCGTAAGTACGCGTTGTCTAACTGTAAGAGAATAATTCATGGCAAGACTCGCGCAGAGCAGTTGTTTACGAATATTACTGGCAGCAATCAACTAGATTACTCCTAATTGTTCCCTCAAAAGAATTCCGGTTTACATTCTGCGGTATACTCGCCAAGATAATTAACTGGTTATACTCTACATGTGCGATCGATAGTTGTGTGATCATTTCACACCGACGGCTAAGAACCGACAATCGAGAGAAGCGTTCTCGCGGCCGAAGTACGCCGGAGAACGTAAACGTGCGTAAACACACGTTCTCCGAGTACGGGCGGTCGATATTCAGACCATACTCTTTCGCATGCGAGATAAGAGCAAATTTATTTCCGCCAAGCCTGTTTTCTACGAGGCAATCGTCTAGCATAAGTTTTTCGGAGTTCAATATCGATCGACCCGCGCTGCAAAGTACGATGCTGCGAGTCTCGAGATTTTCAATTTAATTTAGAGAACGGAAATAAACTAGTTGAGTTGACTTGCAAATCGAAATATTTAATTATTAATTTATCAGAAACACAGTATTTCTCAACTGTTACTTCATACCAATATTATTATTTTTAACGCAGAGTCGTTACATTGTGATTCAGTAGTTGCTAAAGGTGCACTTATCCGCGATAAAGACTCTTTGACTTGGCGTTTTTACGTTGCTTTTTGTTGAGGTAAATACTTTTGAAATCGTCGCATCCAAGGTTAGCCGTTTATGTGAATGACAGTTTATTCTATCTAATTATAACTTCCTTATATAGTGATACATTCTCTTTGAAACAGCGGGCCTGGTATTCTCTGCTGTAAATAGCGAGATACGTGTGTTAATTATTAAAAAATTAATTAAAAATTTAATATTTTGTGATTTTTAATTTTTTAAGATTTATAAAAGAAACTTGCAAAAATTGATGAATTGATTTAAAAATTTGAATTGAATTATAGATAAAACTGTGTCTCGTCACGGTTCTTTCTGACTTGAATGTTTCCTTTTTCAATAACAGTGAAATATGACGGGCCGACGACCGTGCACGAGGGACAACCTTGGACGATCCAGTGCAGCGAGTTGACGGAGGAAGACACTATTAGGTGGACCAGGAATGGCCAGACATTGGAACCTGAGCTGTCCAGCGGTCAGCTGTCCGTTTCGACACAGAAAGAAGATGACATCAGTACGCTCACGGCACGTCAAGCGACCGACAGCCACGAAGGACATTACAAATGCACCAACAGTGTGGATTCTTTCCACCTCTCGCTACACTTCGGTTTGTAATATTATGAAATGTTTGTCTTGTTAGATTAATATAAAATACATTGCATTCTACCATTGCATCAATCATTTAAAGAATCTGTCAGTAGAAGAATTCCATTATAAAGTTTTTTTTTCGCGACACCCCGTATACATTTACGTCAGCATTTTTTCTTTTCGCGCGACAATTTGACGCGCATTTACCACCGTTTTCCATTAAGAAGATTAGTGTATTCCTGCTAACCTTCTGTTATATACCTATATCTACACCTGTCTAGATTTAATATTGTATTATTACATTTGTTACATACATGTCTGCTGCAGATCTCTCGAGTCTGACAAACAGCTAAATATCGATTATCGATATAAAATTAATAAGTCAAGTATTTACACCTCTACGAAGATACGTGGCCTATATCTGAAATCTTTTCTCGACATGTGATAATATTTGATAACTGATATTCTATCTCGCGAACAAACTTCCAGTTATTACTTTATTGCATGTACGAGATTATTTTATTCACTTTCCTTCTTAATGTATTCTCGACACGACATTTATTAATATTTATTACACTGTTTATGTCAGAATGAGCGCATTTTACTGGTAACATTAATTATTAATTATGTTCAAGCGCTAAGAATATAAAGGTTTTATATTATTTATGTTATAATACTATATTTTATATTAATATGACATTTAAATGCTTGCATAATATTTATGCATAATTAATTTTATAGATATATAATTTAATTATGCACATTAAGTTATCACGAAAGATTCATTATCATTATATTAATCACATATTTCTAATCGCATGAGATAATCGATACATCTTACGTCATATTCTCCTGTAGATAACAAGAATGTCAATTCTGATAATTGCGATGAATATTTTATGCTCGAAAATCAGAAAAGTTAATCAAAGCACATTAACGTTCGGACGATTCATGTAAAAGTGAATGAACTTATTCCACAAAAGCGGAATATACGAATTGTTCGCATCTCTTTGGTTGCCATGTTTCTCGGCTATTATTATAGAATATTTAGGACGACGTTCTAAAAATATAACTGCAGTGGTAGTTGTCGCCGTTACTCGCGCATTATAATATTTGAGTAATTTATGGAAAGAAATTGTAAATTCTTTTATTATATCACGTATAAAAAGTAGAGATTTTAATCGTCATCTTTAAAGTCTTTGCGGTAATACGCGCGCACATTATTTTTCCCCGTTGATTCGTTTGACGTCGCAGTTTGCATAGTTAAATTTAAACATACATTGAAAAACAACGTCTTCTTGTTTGATGCAGACATTAAGATTAGAGTACTTAGTTCGTCCGAAGACTTACCTTTGGTGCTTGAATGCGCAAACAGAAGTGCTGGCGATAAAGTGCATTGGCTGAAGGAGAAGGCATTGTCGCCCACAGCGTTAAATAGCAACGAAGTTGTTGTTGATGATAGCGAGCCTGGCATCCTGAAGATTTTAAAGGACAAAGAAGAAATTTATGGAAATTACACTTGTAAAGCAGCTAACGTCACAACTGAGTACAGAGTCGTACGTGAGTACTCCGGCAGAATGTTTTTTAGATTTATAGAAATGATTATTAAAAACAAACGGCTTACGTGGGAAACACTGTTACCCATTATTAAGGTATTTATTTTAAGAAAAGAGAAATAATTTTGTACAAAGATATATTGAAAGAGATCTTTGTCTCACATTCGATGCTCTAAAATTTCAGCGAGGCCAATAGCGCATCTGACTGAATCTGTCAGCGTCACGGAAGGCGAAACTCTGAACATAACATGTAGCATTAAACCGACCCCTGGCGTAAAAGTATCTTGGCGCTTCGGGGATCGAAACTATACACGCAGTGAAGGCCGTGTGAAGATGTACGGCACCGTCCTGACTGTTAAAGACATCGCGATGGACGATCGCGGTGACATTGTCTGTAGAATGTCGTACAACTGGACCGATCCCGTATTGGAACACTCATCAGAGGCCAAGACATTCCTCAGGGTGAAGGACAAGCTCGCCGCACTCTGGCCCTTCCTAGGCATTTGCGCGGAGGTCGTTGTTCTATGCGCCATCATTCTAGTTTACGAGAAGAAGCGAAACAAAGCTGAACTTGAGGAGTCCGACACCGATCAAAGCCCTGATACGTAAGTGCTTTAGAATGACTGTTTCTTTTATGGAATTCTATTATTTTGCGAACTGTACGAGCTTGCATTTCTGCTCGATGTAGTCTTATTCTGGAACCTGATCCTGCCGATGAACCCCTGGAATGGCATGTTCCGCTACATGGGCCCCTTCCATCCGATTTACCTCCAATACCACAGTTCCGATCCCGCAAGAGCGTTCGCTTCGAATCCAAGCCTTCGGATAAGTTTTGGAAACACCGTACTCTAAAATCGGCTCCAGCTTGGCTAAATTATTTATCTCGATTGTTTGCAAAAAGAAAAACGCAGATGAGAATTATTTTCCCTATTCCATTCCAATTCTATTCCACTCCTTAATAAACTTATAATATTTATAGTTTTATAAAATGTAAATTATTGGAGACGCTTTATAGATTCTTATATGTAGCGCCTACTTTGCCTGATATTCTGCTTCCATTAAATTTATAGTAAGCCGACACCCAACAAGGAATCCGATGTCAGACAGAGGAAGTGAAACAGCAAGTAAATGAATTAAAGCGATGCGATAGAAGCGGGAGAACGGGCCATCATGTATAGTGCTGTAATGGAAACCTGTAAAGACAATCGAACACGGCTTTTGAATGAGAGATGTGTCGTCACAAACGTGGAATAAACACTACAAAATGAACAGCAGCGGACTTGAGTGGGCCATTCATAGTGCACGCCTGTGTGAAAAACAGGCGTGTGCAGCAGACGCGTACAGAGCAGGATCACACAAGTTACTAACAAATTAAATTAAGCCTTATTACGGTGTTCACTCCGTTTATCAGATGTTCGCCTGTTCGTATTCTTTAACTACACCGCTTTGATCGAAGAAGAGAGATGTGTCGAGTTATGTATAAGTGCCGATAATGACACGAGTGCGTGCCAGGGAATGGAGGGTATGTATGTTTGTATGTATGTATGTTGTGTGCGAGAAAAAAAAGAGAGAGGTTAAGAGAGAACAAAAATAATGCATGTATGAATGACAAGCTATTACAAGTAAACAGACCGATAGATCGAAAAAGAAGCAGAGATAAAATGGCATGCCCGCCGAGCGCGAATACGCGCGATTATGTAATTTCTTACAAAACGCTTTAAGACGCGTTCTGACAAGCATCGTAGTTCGATCGCGCGATTTACTCATCATACACATCGCCCTATTGTTCTGCGCGACATTTGCATTCGCGTTCGTTGGGCATGTCACATATTAGATTTGCGTAGAATTCGTTTCTCAAACTTCGCACGTGTGACCGAAGAAACAAAAAAAAAACTTTATGATAGAGCCGAACATATGTGCTCGACGCTAGTTATGTAATAATAGGAAAGCGGGCAATGCGTGCCACAATTGACTTCCGGATATATGTTCGTGTACTTTTAGAGATCGCAAGAGAAAAAGAGAGATTGTGAGAGAGAGAGAGAGAGAGAAAGAGAGCGCTTATCTTTGGCGTCGCCTTATATTCCATCGCTCGTGAAGGTATCCCGGAAGTCTGGATGCACGCGACGCCGTTGTTAATGACATTAATGTAATTAATACTGTAATATTATTGCCATCGTTACTACTGCTGCTACATCTATCGTTATTATGATTATTACAAGTATTATATCGTTAATTTTATCACTTTATTGTAATAATTTATAATCCGTACCAACACGATTCTCTATATCGACAGTGTCGTCATTGTTACAGGCTTTACAATTTTTATCCATAACGACTATTAGCAATTGCTTCACAGGTATTTTACTCGTTTATTCCTATCGTCATGGCCGCGCTACCGTTTTTCCTGACATTCTTTGAGTATTGATAGGCCAATTACATCTATAAGTGGAATAATATGGAATTAACGCCCTTTGGAGATGAAGGTAACCATTAAAGAAACACAGGACGCGTAAACTTCGTTTAAAAATGTACAAATGTTTTATTGCTCAAACGCGCGTCCACGCTTGCTCTTTAGAGTAGATTAATGTAGATGCATCCACTGAACGTATCGAGATTTTCTTGCGCGACACATAAACAGACGCGTGCTCGTCGAGCGAGATAAACTTAGGTACATGTACTTTTATGGGTCTTCGAATTCTCGAATTTCAGGATCCGTTGAATCCTGTTATTCTTGGATCCGTGGGTCCTTCGAGTCTTATTTTTCTTGATATTAAGCTATATGGCCCCTGGATCTCTCTTGAATCTTCGAATATATACTGCTAGATCGTAAGATTCGTATCTTGGACCCAGGGATCCTCGGACTGTCAGATTTTCAGCTACTACATGAGACTTACTTATACAGTAATTATACAGTTTCTTCACCGCAAAAGCACAAAAGTTTGACGAAAGTTCATACGCTCTATACAGAATTATAGGGCGCGCGCCCTATGGATATCTTCTTTGGTCGTAAGCGCCACTTCTATGCTTCCGTACGAATGTGACTTCCCTCCCCGTCTCTCAGACCCAGCGATTCGATTCAAGTGGGTCCTCGGTGAAGGGAAGTCACGGAGGGAAAGGGGAGGAAGAAACAGAGATAAGATAGCACCGCACAGGGGCTGCATAGTCCTTTCTCCGCGTCCTCTGTCACTACAACTCAGATATGTACAGATCGCTTCGGTGAAGCGGGTAAATCGTTCTTCGACCTGAACTTCCCCGGCTTATTTCGGCATCTGGTTGCCATAATCCACGTAAACGCGCACGACCTCGCCGCTGTACTTTCGCTGGCTGGGCATGAAGTAGAAGTCCGGTTGATTTGCCTGGGATGTCGCGCCGGTCGGATTGTGCATGCTCTTGGGACGCCCATAATGGTCCCTGCGATCTTGCGTGTAGTAACCGTGCTGAATCGGCGCCGAGTGTCTAGCACCGGGCGCGCGTGGAAGACTGTAGGTCGCCCTGGGTCCGACCATCCTGGGTCCCTCGACCGCGTCGGTGCCATTCATACCAGTCATGCCGTTTCCGGTCATCTCCCTTGCTCTAGGCAGGCTGGAAATTGGCGGCGGCGGCGCCTTCTCCTCCGTCTCGAACGCCTCGAACGCGAAGTTCGTGTTTGCGCCGGAAGCGTAGTCCTTCCAGGCATTACTGGCGATTAAACGTTCCTGCGTAAAAAAAGTAAGATGTTTAGAATACGAATAATGCAAATAATTTTATTTCTTTTTTACTTTCTTTCAAAATTATATCTTCTTATTATTTCTTATTATAAATTATCGTTTTTTTTGTGTATTTTACACATATTTATTTGCCAATTGATAATGGAAAAAAATTTATTTATCATAATCTGTCGATCTATAAAGAATAAAATAGAAACACACACAAGTTAATATAATAGTTCTATATTAGTAGAACAAAAATTAAATGAGAAAAGCTTGGTGGTGAGGTCATGAAGGCGCAGAAACGTGCGATTACAGAGAGCGCAGATAAAAGCCAGATAAAAGAGCGAGTTAGTAAGATACCTAGATTAGAGGCGAAAGAACATAGGGACAATGCGCACCAATTATACTCGACGAGCTCTACCAGCTGGGATTAACCCGATGCAATTCGGACGGGGCGTAGTGATGCCGAAGCTGGTGGTGATGATGATGATGATGGTGGTGGCTGTTGGTGTTGTTGTTGTTGTGATGATGGTGATGATGATGATCGCCGTTTTGTTGTCGATGGTACCGCGTCGCGTTCGTACGATGAATCGGGTTGGGCGCGTCGGAGGAAGCCAGAGGCAGCGAGTACACCCTCTTTTTTGGCCGCGGGAAGCGCGAGTCATGCAACACAAGCGAAGCAAAAGATGTCGGGTTCATTAGGGGATGGAAGCGTAGTTTTTACGCTACAGAATGTCCCAAGAAGACGTACGCGAACGGCAATCTGATCTTTCGTTTCCGTGAAGTAAAAGAAGAAAGGAAGAACCCGGATTATTAAATTATGGCTTTTCTTTTATGACATTGGAATTTTTCAGCATTGAATTATTTGAATTATTCATTAGATGTTATGATATTACAATTATTTAGTTAATAATTGCTACAATAAGTGCGAGAGTCCCATCGAAATTATGCTTAAAGACCCTGGGGGATAAAACTCCGACTGCGTTACACATCTTGGGACACGTTAGGGATTACCACAAGTTCGTTAGAGAAAGAGCAGAACACAACACTCAGGAGGAAGACCTGGGGATGCGAGAAAAAGTGGAGAGAAAAAAAATACGTGAAAAGAAGTACAAGAAGACCACAGAACATACCTTGGTCGCTCGTCTCTTCGAGCTCCTGTAGAGAGTACAACTGGCCTGGAGCAGAGCGAGGGCCAGCAACGCGGCTACACAACCGACAACGATGTAAAGCTTCGTCGCGCCCAGAAACAAATCCGTCGCGGAAGGCGGACGCTCGTACTCGTCTTCCGTCTCTATATCGTTCACTGAAAGCAAATGTAAATATGTATTTTCACCTCGTAAAACTCGGAGCGAAATCGACAAAGATGATGAATATCTCAGAACGAATCATCATTTCTTCATGCTTTTTGGATTTAAAAACCGAAACTACTTCCAGCTACTTAATTTAATTGCATGACTTTTAAAATTTTGAGATGATTACTGTTACATGCACGATCAAGGAAAGATGATAAATCGTTTAAGTCCGAATCTCATTTTAGGATCATAGAAAATTTATCGAGGACAGGGAGAATGTTTTGTAATATTAATATATAATGTTTAGAAACTCGGCGCTTACCGCGGGGTGCTCTCACTATCAAGTACTGCGGATCAACGCTGAGTGCTCCGACCTTGCCGGTGACGAGTGCCTCGCGCAACGCTTTTTCTGCTTCTAAGCCGGTGTCCGCGGCTTTCAGAGATCGGCCCTTGGCCTCGTTCTTGTCAACGATCAGATTCATTCGCGCGATCACTCCCTGCTCGTTGTCTCTGTAACGGGAACGAAGAGGAACGAGTGGTACTTTATCAAACATCGGGTTTTCTTGCTACTCTGCAAGCTATTTCTTCCTTTTTCTTATCTTACTTTCGTAGCTCGTCGAGTCGGACTTGATAGTAGCCCGGGAGCTTCTCGAAGACCGGTCCGAAGCTCTCCGATATCCTATTCGAGATCACTTCGAAGTCGGGACTGTCGGGCGTGGGGGCCATAAATCCGTCACCCAAGTTAACGAGCTTGACTTCAATATCGTAATGCAATCTCGGTGGCGCGGGCGTGGTTTGGTCTTCAATTTCTACGTGGGCAATTGAATGATATTCTTAACAATAATCGGAAATATACTTTGGAACACACAACCGCACAACTACATTAGTCATATATAATAATAATCACAAGACATAATTTTTTAACTCACAGAAGATTAATTAATTCAATGACATTCGCAATTATTATAATTAAATGCAAAAGATACAATTAAACAATGATGCATATGTATATACTGAATTAATATCGTTTAAAAATTACGTTGCTCGTTAATAATTGCGTCGAACAACTTTGGCGAGCAACAAAAATGCAGTAGTCGATACTTACCTTCCAGGCCGCAGGACTTGATGCATATCCTGTCTGATGAAACGACCGGTTTCGCGTCGTGCTTTCGAATCTTTTTATTGATCGGATTAAATACGCCCCCCTTCACCGGGAACATCATATACAGGCAATGATCGTCCGTAAACGAGAGATCCCGGTTGTCCTTCGTAATGCGCTTCCTCGAGAACTGGAGGGTAGTTACGCCATTCTCGATGCGGCCGCTGATGTTGTAGACATCCTGCGACGGGTCCAGCAACGGCGCGTTGTAGCCGCTGATCCAGGTGTCCATCACGAAAGCCCGACCATTCGTTTTATCGACCCAACCGAGCACGGCATCGGACTGCGACTAAAAGGAAAAAGAGTAGTGTTATCTGAACATTTCTCAAGGTTGAATCTTCCACTTCACGCCATATGGTTTCGTTTCAAGAAGAAACAGACCTGAGACGATCCATTTAAGTGACAGCTTAAATTTGAGATTTAACTTACGACTTAATTGAAAAGATATCGAATATCGACGCGGCTTATCAAGAGAAAAGATTGTTTCCTTATTTGACAAATTCTTACCATATTGTTGTCGTCGGAAAATCCAACTCCGGTCCACATGTTGGTATTCGTCGTGGAGATTACGAACGTTATCAGATCCTACGGAGAAAAGTTTTCATGATATCAGTTTCGTCGGAGTGCCTTTGCGCCCGCACGAAAAGGAAATATGAGATATTACCTTTTTACCCTTGTACGTCCATTGTATGGCGTATTCGCAAGTGCCGTTTTCCGGCGAGCAATTTCTCGGATAACGCCACTGACCACCGCACGTACCGTCTTGCGACGCCACACCGCCGGCGAATTCCGGCTTCTTAGCTTCATCTGAAACGTCCAAAATATAGCATGAATTATTTAATGGAAAAAAAAATCGTCGTAAAAAAAATTTTAATTAATAGAATATCTGTTCTGCACGATGAAAATTATTTACAGTAATAATAATTATCAAAGTTGATCCAGAGATAATGAATAAAAAATACAAAAGAAGAGTTTTGTTAAAAAAATGTTGACCCTGCATTCGCTATACGATTTACGATTTTAAGCGCCGCGCTAGACATAGCGGGCTTCAAGAATATCGGGATAAACGCGGCGGATGCTGAATGGATGACCTCACCGAAGAAATTCATGGTGACCGCGCCTCTCTGCATTCCGTGGCCGTGGTATTTGAGCTCGTCGACCTTGTAGAAGTCTTTGACGCTGACCTTGGCCTTTTCGATCCCGCTAGCTGGCTGGTGTATGTACCTGCCCGGCTCTTGACCTTTCGCCCAAATCACCTGCATATTGCCGTCGCGGATTTCGTGATCGGTCGGCTCGCTCGCGGCCAATTTCCTACGGAAGAGCATCGTCGTGACGCCGTCGCGTTCGTAGCCGAACGCGGCTGTCAGGCTATCCCTTCCGCCCCAATATTCGTCCTTGCGCGGCGTCGACCTGTCCCTCGTGTAATAATCGCCGATCCTGTAACTCGTCCCTCGCGCCGTGCCGATTATAATGTCCGTGCAGTCCATGGGGTTGAAGTCATGCTTGGGCGTGTACTTGTGCCCCGGTGTCGGCAACGATGCTTCGGGTGTGCGCGAATAAATTTAGTTAACACAAAAGATCGAGTATTGCGAAAATTCGCCTTACATTTATTATGTAGGATGCCTATGATGAAACTGAATGATTGACTGAAATGCGTCCTATTCATCGGCTGAATTTTTTATAATTTCGCAATTCATTTGCATACAAGAAATAGAAATTTTGTATCTTTAAATATCTTTATATCTTTTGGTATTTTTTTTATATTGTTTGAGATTTTTTAGCTGTATTTTCTTAATTTCCACAAAGCCTTCCTGTTAATTAAATATTTTTTGTATACACTTTAAATTAAAAAAAAATTCTCCCGTTCTTCTATTCTCCTGTTGAGTGCATTTCAGCTCTGATATTAGATTGATTATTCTGAGTGAGATGAGTCGATGTTATGGTAATGCGGGAGTTAAATGGTATCCTACAATGTGTCGTGACGGATAGAGATCGAGACACGTGCAAATTTCGTGTCGAAGTAATACATGCTGCAATCCGGAAGTTATCGGTATTTACATGGGGAAAATGTAAAATTCTCGTGGTGAGCGTGGTGTAACGGGGACGTGAAGCGAAAGCGTTATCGACGTTATATCTGCATATACAGTTCTTTACTCTTCGCTGTGCCGCGTGCAAAGACGCGATCGGCGAAATTAAATCAACGGGGAAATTTATGCGTAGTCAGTCAGGGCATTTAACAATTTACAATTGGCATCCGGTGGAAGCGGCAGACGGAATAGATTACTCTCTTAGCGTCTTATCAGCGCGTTAAATACGCTTTCACGGCAAATATTTACCGTTGCAATCCTCGCGTTCCAGTCGTGCAAACTTTTACCGGCGGCCATACGGTTATCGTGAAAGTCGCGAGTACCACGAAAGTAATGAGTGATGTGTGTATATATATATATTACTGATCAATGTTCTATACGCATAACTATGAGAGATTTTATATATTTTATCATTGAATTTGTTTTCATTATTGTAATACGCTCGTATAACACATGTCGAAATTATCGCAAACTTGTAATTCTTCTTCTGTTGCAATGTCACGTACTATATAGTTAAATAACTAAAAGTTAGAAAGCGAAAAATCTCTGATAGCTTAGGAGTTAATGATATGATAGTAGCATGGCGATATGTGCGAAAATAAGCGTTAAATCGGTCCTCGTTACCTTTCGTCGCTCCCGACTTGGGACCCACACTTGGCTCCGGTTCCGAGCTGGGTTCCGGTTCAGACTTTGGTTCGGGCTCGGAACTAGGTTCCGGCTCGGATTTCGGTTCCGGCTCAGAATTAGGTTCTGGCTCGGATTTCGGTTCCGGCTCAGAGCTGGGTTCTGGCTCGGATTTCGGTTCTGGCTCAGAGGTAGGTTCTGGCTCAGATTTCGGCTCTGGTTCGGAGCTAGGTTCAGGCTCGGATTTTGGTTCCGGCTCAGAGCTGGGTTCAGGCTCGGATTTTGGTTCCGGTTCAGAGCTAGGTTCAGGCTCGGATTTTGGTTCCGGTTCGGAGCTGGGTTCTGGCTCGGATTTTGGTTCCGGCTCAGAGCTAGGTTCAGGCTCGGATTTTGGTTCTGGCTCAGAGCTGGGTTCAGGCTCTGACTTTGGCTCTGGTTCGGAGCTGGGTTCAGGCTCGGATTTCGGCTCTGGCTCGGAGCTAGGTTCAGGCTCGGATTTCGGCTCTGGCTCGGAGCTAGGTTCAGGCTCGGATTTTGGTTCTGGCTCAGAGGTGATTTCTCTCACGGCGACAGCACTGGACACTCCGACCACTTTCCCTGTGCAACAAAGCATCGTACGTCGTGCGAGCTATCTACTTATTGGGGCCATCACCTCGTGCGTCGTGTCTCGAAAGGCTGTTGTTATAAAATCTACTGGGATTTCTCGGGTAAATCTACGTATTTGCTATTATTAAATTCTTGAGCAAGCGAGCGACTCATCGGAGCTGTTCTGGACTTAAGTACATAATACATACCAGGCGCAGGAACCGCTGTTTCTGGAGATCTCCTCTTGCGGCCTATGTAAAAAAATTAAAAATCAACCAAAAAGTCTTTCGCAAAAGGATAGTTACATCACAAATAATTTTCTTTCTTTTGAGATTGGAAAATAATATAAACCTTTTTATCACAATTGCGATTATCTCGTTATGATAAATAAAAAGAAAGAAAATCTGCTTTTAAATGTTATTTTTAAAAATCGCAATTTAAAAATAAAAATTACGTGTGCATATTTTTGATATTCGATCGTGCATGTTCTCCAACGCTTGTTATACGTAACATATCATTACTCGGACGCGGATAACTTCTGTTTGCATTGTCATTTTTTACGGCTGTTATAATTAGAAACTCCTTGAACTCTGTACGAATCACGTATAACAAGCCGGAATACATTAACTAGCAGCGATAGCGTATTAATGACTGTTTACTCTGCGCGCGGCATAGTGGAAGAAAAAAACGAGCAAGAACTCTTCCGACTGCATATCATGCATATGTCGCCAAACCTGTCTTTCTAATACAGGAACACGTTGAAGTACACTTTACACCTCAACAAGAATATTGCCGCAGGAAATGATGTGAATTTCAGGAAACACGTGAAGACAGTTGCAACGGTGTACCTATTGTAACTTCCTGAGATACTTGGCGACACATTTTGCAATATCGACAGATACTTTCTTTCCGGGAAATAATGATGTGATACGAGACAATAAATAGATCCTACCTTGCTTCGTGCTGACTTGATAGGTCACTCTAGTCTGCACGGTAACATCGTCATCCGGTCGCGACGTTACGCTGAAAGTCGCCGCGTCCGCCTTCGCCGATCGTCTCTTCGCAATCGATTTCTCACCTTCCACGCCGGGCTCCGGCTCCGGCTCCGGTTCCGCTCTCGGCTCCGGTTCCGGTCTGGGTGTCGACTTGTCGACTGGTTCTGACTTTGGTTCCGGCTGCGGAAGTGGCTCGGGTATATCCTTGATCATGGGGAAGGATCGACAGGACGGACCGAGATCACTCGGCCTCCACCCAATACCGATCCACGTCGTGGAGTTCGCCATGAGAACGCCCTCCAGCTCCTTGCTGTCCTTCAGGATCCGCCAATAGAATACGACGTCGTCGGAGAATCGCTTCATCGTATATGCGTCCGAATTAACGTCGATGCTTTTCACTGGTGATCCTGAAAGTAGAATCGTCGATGAAGCAAGAGCGATTGTCACGGACGGTTTCACCGCAAACTCGTCGAGACAACAACGCTCGCTACAGCCTGAGGCTTTCTCAATCTTTTTTTCGTTTTAAAAGACGTCCATTGGCAGTTGTTAAATCGCTTCTGTGTTTTTAAGGATCTACTAAAGAAGTTAATGGATCATCGGTTTTTATCTAATGTAACGTGATCGGGAACTTATATGTAGTGCGGGTAAAATTGATAGTTCTTAAATCTCAGAATGTAAATATATTGAATAAATTTTTTTATGCATGTGTAATAAATATGATAATAATATAACAATATAAATTTGCTAATTTTTAATATACATATTAATAATTATATCTGAATAAAAAAATTTTATTTTATATAGAGAAAGTTAAAAAGAAAAGTGCTAATATTAGGGACTGAAAAATTAATTTATTCAACGCGATTGACAAACATATAATCGAAAAAATATTAAAAAATTTTACTGAAATATGATTTATATTGTGAATCACTAATAAACATAACGAGAATACCAATATAATACAATTGTTGCATTTTTAAAAGCCGTCTAAAAAAATTTAATTCAACATAAGATAAGAGTAAAAAGAGATAAATATAATGAGAAACGTCAATTATACTACTTTATTTTTTCATGCTTTGGCATTAGGGGAATCAAAGCCCCGACAACGTTTCTCTTTCTTTTTCCGATCACGTCCCGATGTCGATATCGCGAGGTCGACGGAACACCGGCACGACTTAAGTGTCCGAGAGGCGGTCGTCGCGGCCGATGGCACGCGAGAAATTCTCGAAGGGAAACTTACTCTTCGCGCAACCCGGACCGAACCAGCCGGCGTTGCAGTAGCAGTGCTTGGTAGGCGCGGTCGTGCCACCATTGTCGATGCACGTGCCCTGAATACCGCAATCCGAGTCGTCCAGGCACTCCTCCTTAAATTCGCACCTTGTGCCATGGTAGAGGCGGTCACACCTGCACTTGCTCAGCAGGTAACGTCCGTGACCGCTACAATCTTCTCGATAGTCCTTCCTGTCACGTATCTGTCAGAAGGAAGATTACAGATCATTCAGGTAGAAATTCAGATAGATGGATAAGAAAAAGGAAGTTTCATGAAATATATAAAAATGGAACTTTGTCGTTAATTTCATCTACGGGGACATTTTTTATAAATCGATACAAGAGGCATCAAAAGAAAGCTTAAAAGATTTAGTGTAGCGATAATGCGATTACAAATTATAATTACGATAATACACAAATACATTTAATAACGTTTTGATTTTACATTTTCCAGTTCAGTCTCTTTACACAACTTTTTTTTATTAAACTGCAATCTTTCTTATCGTTTTTCTTTAATATCGAGCAAGTGCCTGTTAACGTCGCGATATAACATGCTACTCAATTTAGTCGTATAGATATTCTGCGTCGTTTCACTGGTCAATTAAATTACTCTGTGTTTAATCGAGTTAAAAGCTACATTTTCCAAGAGAAATCACGAGAAACTCACGTCGATATCGGCACACGACCAAAATCTGTAGCTGGAGCCCCATTCCTCGGCCTCCCGCAGCAGCCTGATAGTGCAGTCCGTGCAGGTGAAATCTTGCGGCAGCTGTACGGCGTAGCTCTGCGCCCTGGAAAATCGGAAACGTCAAGCTTAATCGGGTAATCAGGAGTATCCGGGTGGAGAACGCGTCGCCGCGCACTTACGTGGCATCGTCCTCGACAAACTCGCTGTTTCGCGTGATGGGCGTCAGGTCGATCAGAGGTCTGTCGTAAAAGTCTAAGATCTGAAGGCGGAATCCTCCCTGAAAAAGCGTGCACATAAGAGGTATTAGGAAGAACATTTTTATTGACGCAAAAATATATTTAAATCTTCCTGTCTATTCTTAAATATATTAATTAATGTATTTTATTCTTAATAATATTGATATCTTTGCATATTATTTCATTTTCTCTTTGCTAAAATTTTGAATCTCGACGTAATTGTCAGGCTATTCAACATTGAAGACGCGAGAATATGAATTATATTTCTTGCTGAATAAATCCGCGTGCTTCTGTATCTAGGAAATGAAAGAATGTGCTCGACGAGTCGTGAACTGAATGTCCGTCCATCCATCCAGTTCTGTTTTGCCCATTCATGCCATTCCGTTAAATTTATGACTTTTTCCACGAGTTCCGCAATAAATGACACATCATCAGAACGAGGCGGCGCGAGTAGAACGGCTTCGATACCAGCCAATAGGTGGAATCGATGCAAGCGGATTCCGGTCGTCCGATTTCCCGATATTTTTTTTCTTTCCTCATAACTCGTCGAGTTGCAAGAAGCATCGCGGATGATTCGTTCCGTCGCCGTCAATTGGCCACGCTAGCCTCGATAAATCAACAATAACGGATCAGAATTTCTCCGCTTTGAGTTTACTGGCACGACTAATGTCTATTATTCTACAATTTCTTATTGATGTGCTGCACGCAGCTATATTAATAACTATATTAATCTCAATTATATTGAATTAATAACGTTACTTTATTATTTTATTATTAGTTGCGTTTTGCCTTATTTTATCAATCCATTTTATCAATACTTTATCAATATTAATCAATTATTTTATCAATATTTTATCAATTAAAATTTAATATTTTCATCAAAATTCCAACTGTAATTTAAGATACCCCAGTTATTTTGACAAGTACACATATTTCGGCTGATAACGAAGGAATTATGTATTATTACGAATTTTGACAAAAATATCCGCATTCATGGCAACGTCGGAATATCGATGATTGGCGATAAACGGAGTCGCGTTACATGCGCGAACGACATTTTTCGGTCACGTTATTTCTGTTAACGTTTACCCGCAAATGCGCCTCGCAATCACGCGCTTGCGACACGCACTCGGCGGTTTGTGAAACGTGTCCCAAATTGAGAGCGCGCGACGCGACTCGACTCGCCGAGGGTGTCCGCGAGTCTTCCCCCTCCTTCCTCCTCCCGGAATAATGACGGCGTAACGACAGCGGGTTTAATGAGCGGTCGACCAATTGATATGCGCCACCGGTTGCGACACCGTGAGATTCTTTATAATCGTGTCCCGAGCACCGTTAGGAAAGTGCGCGTGGTGTGCGGCCCGTATGCAGGCCGTTGCAAGTTCATAAGCGCTATTGAGTAACATCCGCATCCGTCCGGCCGTCCGTAGGAAGCAGCAACGTAAGGATTATCGCGACGCGATTAATAGCCGCGGATGCTATTGTAACTTAATCGAGGTGTGCAACGTGTAATTCCTCTTTCGGAATCGCGATTGTACTCGTCGCTAATCTTTAAACTTGACAATCCTTAGCCTCGACACTGTCCTGATTATCTTACCATTTACTTTAAGTTTCTTAGTGTTTAAAAAAAATATTAAAATTAGTCTTCTCGATATAATCGCTTTACATTAATTATATATTTTTTCAATTAAACATCATTATTTTTTATTTTCAAACATCTGAATTCAGATTTTTGTTTTAGGGTATTTTTATTTCATGGCTCACGTTGGACTTGCGTGCCGTTATTTTTGTTAATATCATCAGTGACATCCTTGGTGCGACAGAGGCGACGAATGCAAAAGACCGCGCGGTGAACGAAAACCGGTGGTCGTCGTCGCGAAACGGCGATGTTTCCCCCCTTTCGCGAGGCAAAGGAGAAAGGGAAGCGACGAAGGAGCCGCTTTGGCTGCGTGGTACCGCTTCGCACGGCGAACACACCTGCACTCTCGGCAGGCACGGTTGTTATTGTCGAATTTTTCTCGTGCCGCGGATATTTTCGCGGCGGCGGAGGGGGATGCTGCGAGCCGCCGGCGGCCAAGATTTCAACCTGTCCCTGTCGTAACGTTATCCGCGCGGATGTTCATTGCGGGTGCACCTTCCATCTCTTTGCCTCGCGAGACTCTCCCGCGGATGACTGCAAGAAAGATCTTGCAAAATTAGAAACGGCTCTTCCTCTGCATTTTTTATTAACAGAGGCGACTGTCGAGATGTTCGCAGATTTACGCATAGGCATTGATGAAAGAAAGAAAAAGAGAAAAGGAAAACATTTTTTAATATATTTTGTCTATGTTGTTTTTTTTTTTAAATTACAATTTGAATAATATTTGAAATCGACTTTTTCTTATCAATGCCCTTTTAACGCTTAAATGTCTGCAAAATTAATATCTCTCCCACGGATTTTTAAAGCTTAATCTCCCACGATTTTTTTAAGTTTACGTGTATATTGTCCATTGTGTTATTTATTATCACATACATCTCTCTTATGCTTTTTAATACGCTTTGAATAATGTAGTATTTTTCAAAGAGAGACACAATGGCTCGACTTCACTCTTACATTTATCCAAGAGCCACAGCGAGAAAATGTAAATATCGTTCGATAATCGCAAGAATGAAAATCGTTTCGAGAGCGTGCCGCTGCATATGAACGTTCGCTCGCGTTTTCGCCGCACGCTTCGCCGGGCAGGAGCATCGCGGGTTTTGCACGCTGGCCGAAGGCGAGGGACGACGCCTTCGTGCTCGAGCGATCGTCATCGAGCGAACGTTCGAGTTACGGTACCCGGCATACCGATCTGTTCTACCTCAGAGACGCTCCAGGCATCTCGCGTCTACGCGCTGCTCGCTCGCCTGTTTGCCTGCCCGCCTGCCTTCCCTATACCGCCTCTATTCGTCCTACTCGTAGATATCTACCGTGGCTGCGAGGAGACCACGCTCGTGAATAATTCAGCGCGCGTCACCTTGAGCGACGAGCGCGCGTAGGCAGAGAGGAGAGAGAGCGAGAGCCTCTTCGGCACTCGGCACGTCGTCGTCGCCGTCGTCGTGATGCTCCTCGCAGCTTTTCGCAGAACCACGTGCGGACAAATTCGTTATGTCCTGCGTCGAGTGTCCGAGCGCTCGTTACGTTGAATACGAACGACCGGCGACGATTATCGTCTCTTCCCCGTTCGCCTGACGGTGCAGTTGACGAACAATGAGACGGCTGTTGCCGATATTATTATTATTTGACAATATATCCCGCGACGCGAGTATAAAATGAAAGATAAAATGTAAAAAAAGTTTCTCATCGTCTTGAGCTGCGAGAACGACGACGTTCGTTAGAAACGCGAAATAAGTTATTGCCTTTGACCTACGTGACGTTTTAATGATTTGTAATCCTTCCGCTTTGATGGATTTATATCTATAGGCATGTAAAAACGGCAAGGGGGAGAAGCTCCTCTCTTAGTCGATGAATTTATAAAAATCAAGTTAACTAAACAGATCTTTGTGCGGTCTTGCAAGTTTCCGATATGATTGATAATGACAGATATGATCCGGCTCTTCACGGCGCAATAACGCTCGTCTGCGAAGGCTCGTAAAGAGATTTCCCTCTCAGATTTTAATAAAGGAAAACGTCATATCGTTTACGAGCCTATATAACGCTCTGATAACGTACAGTACTCCCGCAATTCCCAACGCATTATTCTCCAACCGCGCGCACTTTCCACGAAAGCTCGTAAAAGTCGCTCTTTCTCTCTTTCTCGTTTTCTCACAATCAACGGATAACGACAAGAATTGATTTTAATAAAGTGAGGACCATCGTTGACGGTCCCCTAAAGTTTTGATAGCACGCAGCGTCTCGTTAATCTCACGCTTCACGATCAGTAAGTGCTTTCTCCGAAGTCTCGTAAAGCTTTCTCTTTCGGTCGACTTCGATCATTGGTATCGTGCGTGCAATAAGATCGCGCGTGCGAATCGATGAGTAATTTAAATACAATTTATCCGGATTTACATCTAGATTTTAATCGACCCGAGCTGCACGAACTTTAATTCACGCTACTTAGAAAGCCTTGGAAACGACTGGCCGTTATTAAAATACTCACTATGTAATGCGCGTGCTGTGTAAAAGGGTTAATTACCCAGATATAAAAAAAAAGAGATAGAACGAGTGAGACCTCAAAGTCCCGGAGTTACGCGGATATACTCGTGGCGCACGAAGAATGCTCTATTATACCGAAACGCATTTTACGTCCGCGTCGGCCGAGGAGACGCGGAGACCGGAAAGTGGTCGACGCTACGGAGAAAGTGGTCCCGATGTGCGAAATAATAAAACGCACGGTGCGCGATTTTATCCGGTCTTCACGTAACCGCTGATATGACTTTTAAGTACGGCCGGTAGCCGTGCCGAAGTGCGGATGTGTAACGCGCAGCGAATTTAACGCCGACATGGTGGTGGTGGTGGTGGTGACCGAGCGTGTTGCGTTTTGTTTTCCTTTCTCCCTCGCGCGAATCCGCGAGAAATCCGAGCGAGACGTTTCGTGCGGCACGAGGGCCGAGCGATGCGATAATTCAATCGGGAACGGGTTCTTCCGTTCCATCGCAGCGAGCGAGCAGGCCACGCGACGCAATAATTTAATATTGTCGGGAAAATAAAATAAAGTAGAAACTCTACGTGCCCATAAAATTTGATGCCATAAAATTAAAATGGAGATTCCCGTACCGCAAAGCAGGCATACATCGCGCGCGTAGCATACGTTACGTCAGCGCAATGAGAATGTCGTAAAGTATTCAAGGAGGTGGAATTCCTCGAGTCTATTTTTAATATCCATTCCCGTTACTCTCGCTAATTAATTTTCGAAGAGGTTCTCCGCTCTTCTGCCAAGTTCTGCCGATCCTGATGCTGTCTGCATTTACTTTGCAATTATTATATTGCACAAACTCAATATGCACATTCATGATTCCGACGTCTAGTTGTTTCATTCGCTTTGCAACGTTGTACAGGCCGTGTATAGCGCGATAAAAAAGAAATGTCTCAAAGGAGCTCGTGGGAGCTTTACTTACCCTGTGGGGATAGGCGAGGTGCCACGTGACGTTGAAATTGCTTCCTGTCAGTAACGACGTCTTGATCTGGCCTGAAAAGCGACATTTGAAATATCAAAACTCTGTCCATAATTCTGCAAATAAAATTAGCTCGGACAATGACAAATGGTTTCGCTTTCCGCACCGCCGGCGATTGATTTCGAAAATTCGTCGCTGTTAAAAGTCGCGACGAGGCCTGATTCTGGCCTCGTTCGCCTCCTGTCACAACCTGTTCCGGAGGTCACCTAGCGTCGACACGTCGCGATCTAGAGGCACTCCGGGAATGTCCGTAGCGGGACATTTCTCGCCTTTTAATTTACATTCAGCCTTTCATCGAGCATTCCATCGAGTCTTTCGAACGAGCCGGAACTTCCGAACGACGATGTATCAAATGTAAACCACGCAAAATTTCACCGCTCGCTTTAAGAAAAAAGATCACGTAACGCAGATGAATTTGATCGCACGTACACGTTTCTCGAAGGTTTATTGAGCGAATATTTTGATTACAATCAAGATTTCGAGAAATGAAATTAGGAGCCAGCAATGGGACAGATATCTCCCTGTGCGATACAATTGCGATATTTCACGTAATTACTTTTCGACTCTTTTATTACGATAATTACTTCGGGAAAAGGGGAATAGTCTCATGCTAAAGGACGCGCGAAATCCGCGAAGTTTATGCATTAATTTAATATAAATGCAAATAAGTGATTACCCTCCGGTACTTTTAATCAACTTTTCCGGTATTACCGTAATACCGGGGCCCCTTCCGCTTCTCCAAGCGTCTCCGGAAGGAAAGCGGTTCTTCTCTTCCAGTGACCGAGCGGAACCGTCGGAGCGGCTCGATTAAATTACAATCGCGGAAAGAAAAATTTATTGCCGTGTTCGCGCAGCCGGTATGCGTTAGCGCAATCGTTAAAGGCAGTCAAGTCAAACCGCGGCTAGTTTTAATCACTTCAATCAAAAAATGAATGTGAAGCAAGACAACGTTAATAAACATTTGCGAATAAAGTAAAAAAATAAAACAAAAGTTTGCATAGATTTATATTTACGACAAAAAGTTCCAGAAAACCTTTTATGAGTTCTGGAATACAGATTTGTTATAAACAGCATAATTTCTTATTCAGCACATGGAAATTATAATTTTATTATAGAATATTAAAAATTGAACTAACCGCGTTTTTTATCAGACAGAAAATTATACTTTCTTCTTTCATTTCAGCGCAGACTCCTTAATTATCGAATAAAAAAAACTTAACGTCGAAAAGTAATATAATAATACATAATTGGACCGCATAATCGAGCAGAGTCGGCAAATGGGAGAGATACAATCACAATCTTTTAATTCGTCAATTACGGTCGGCGTAAATGTCACTACGCAACTGCACGCACTTATGTGGCGTGACGCGCGCGGATCGAGCTGCAATTTTCCACGACCGGTTACGGCGACTTTTTCGCAATTTCGTGTGACGCGTGAGAGAATAACGTGGCGTGGTACAAATTAATCACCGCCCCGAGAATGAGCGAGGAGGTGGATAAATGAGAACGGCGCGGAGTCGGTATATACGGAAAGGAGTTCTCCACGACGAGAAGAAGACACGTCGCCTCCTTTTCCTCGGGTTAACTCGGGAGAATAATTCGCGTTACCCACACGGGAGAGAATAATGATATCTCTCTTTTCTCCGTCGCTTGCGTAACGCCCGCGCGGTGCCATCTACGGCGTGGTCTTAATTACGCTTTCGCAAGGAAAAGTGAGGGGGTGGAGGGAGGATCGATGACACCGAGCAAGGTAATTGCGACGACCTCGCGGCTTGCGTTGCGCCGCGCGGCGCAGCAATGTGAAAACGCCAATCGTAACAGTTACGATCTTTTTTTTTCTCAGCTTTCCACCCCGCTGGCTCCGTCATTATATTCATTCGAAAGAAAATTAGAAAAAAGAAGTTAGAGGCCCAGGAGAGAGTAAATAATAACATCCTGTCGATTTTTCAAGATACGCTTCTTATCGCGAGAGTGTTACAAGAAAGACAATCGATTTTTTGCCTCAGCTCTTTCGCTGCATGCTTTGAAGAGAAGAAACGATAGAAATGTGAAACCTCGCGATATTTTTCTAATTTATGTTTAGAAGATTAAAGATCTAATTAATTATCAACATAACTTTCACATATCCATCTCTTACACTTCATGTGCGTTTAAGCGTGTAATTCTTTCTTTGAGGAGAAGGAAGGTCGCATTGCGATCTTTCTGGCGGTCAGCTTCGCTCTTCCCCTCTACGTAGATGCGGCCCTGAGTATCGGTGGTTAGGTACGCATAAAACATGAAAGGTAATGCCCGCGAGTACCGAGAGGCTCGCGCTCCCTTCGTGCAAGCCGGTGAAAGTCGCTTCGAATCGGACTGACTGGCGGCGACGTCGGCGGGCTATATCCTCCACTGGGAGAGGGAGATCGAGCGTCCGCGTTAATGTCGTTTTCCCATAGAAACCCGTGCCCCCTGCGCGCTCCATGCATTCAACCCTCCCCCGGCACCGCTCCCCCGGAGTCGAAGACGAGCGCGCGAAAAGTGCCTTCGCCGCGGTTTCCGGAGAACCCGAGGCACTCTCGATTGCCATCGACGACCTTCCGACAGGAAACTCAAATCTCTGTCATGTGCGCGTATTATACTTCTACCTCCCACGCGACTCCGATATTCCGCCGAAGAATTTGCATATTTTGGAGAGTGCTCGAGATTACTAACGTTTTGCAGTATTTTATCATTACATTTTGTTTTCTTAATTACAAACTTGATTTTATTACTAGTAAGTGTATCTAACTTTTGTACTTTAAATATATTTTGAAAAATTGAAATGAGGGAATATTACAGTTTATCTATTTTTTAAATATTTATTATAATTATTCAAAAATAATTAATGTATGTTCTCGCTAAGGAAGACTTGGTTCTAAATCAGTTATTAAGGAATTCTTTAAGGAAGGTGAAGATAAACGTTTGTAATCTGAGATATATTGTACACATGTAAAATAATATTAATAACAAACTCACCACGTGGCATGCCGCATGGCGCCGGCGTCCTGGCGTTATCCAGAAAGTCCAGATCGTAGTGCCTGGCTCGTGGGAACGTCAGAGCCACGTGAGCGTGGGTGGTTCGCCAGGACGTTATCGTTACTAGCACCGTCATCAGCAACGTCGAGAACGACGCGAGAAGCATCGAGCGTCCCGTTCCTCGCGACATCCTTTCGTAGCAGCGTGTTTTCGCGAGAGAAAATAGCCTCCGGCAAAAAGGGACACGTCCTTCACGACGTCTCTCTTCCGCGTTTCTCACCAACGATTTTTTCTCTCACACTTCCAAGCTCTGCACCTGCTGCTCCTGTTGCTGGGTCTTTCCTCCCTGCCCGGCATAGGCGAGTCCAGTCGCTCCTGCTCGCTCCGGCGGGGCCGATCTGAAAGTCGAACGATGAACTTTGTTATTTACGATCGATTCCCGATCTCGATCGCCATTCGAAGCGATCGGTCAGCGGCCACGGCCGTACTTTTCTCGGGATCTACATCCGGATAGGCGCGTATTATTAAGCGCAATAAACGTTTTTGCTCGATTTTCTTCGTCTATATTGATCTCATATCTTGAATGCGGGTAAAACGCAGACTCGATATCCAACAAACTAAACTTGCGATAATTAAAGAATCGAGATGATTGAAAAGAAAAACTTGAATTTATAATTTTTGTAATATATTTAGTTCGAACGCGACCTATTCTGTTTCGAAGGCATCGATCATGCAATCCTCTCTCAGAAGTGAGAAGGTAAACAGTGAAAGTTTCGCGTGTCAGGGGGATGATAAGAAGTGAGAATTTTCACATGAGTTTGCCGAAACTCGTACTCGAGTAACCTTTTTTATTTTCGGCACGCGAACACGTAAGGTTTGAATAGAGAAGAGATTTGTGTGTGAGAGACGAAAAGGTGAAAAGTGAAAAGTGGAAACATTCACGTGCGGATTGCACGATCGACTGCCTGCTCGGTCGCATGTTAATTCAGCCGTTCGTGAAGACGCGTGGGAAATGGCTCATGTGAAGATGGATTCCTCGCTTACATACGAAGAATCGGCTCGCAGGAAGAAGACGAGTGCCGTAACCTTCACTGCGTTTTATTGCGCGAATTGCACCAAGTAACTTCGACTTGTAACTTTAAATATAATTCGAAATTTTGCAACAATAAATTAAAATCCGATATATTGCTTTACTTCTAAATAGACGAGAAAAAGATATCTTAGTACGTTTGCCAAGTGCTCGATTTAAATAAAAAATAAATTACAACTCGCAGTTATCGAAGTTATTGAAAAATGTTAATTTCGTATATTATCATTCGAGAGATTAAAATCTGAGATAAAGTGAAATAAAAATAATCGGGAATTAACTGGAGCACTTAAAATGTGCTTTTGAAAATAACGAGATGTTTATCTCAGCGTGCGTGAAAAGAATGGACTTTTGGTAATAGCTTCCATATTTCACCGGAAGCATGCCACTGGAACAAGAGGCGCACCTACATAAATACATTCGCAAACACGCCCACCAGTTCTGCAGTGACTTTCCCCGTGTTAAACGCGTTTCTTTGCACAACTCCCGTGTCCGTTAATCGGCGATGATGTACGTCGACATGCCAGAGACGCGAGAACGTAATAATTGCAAAATAAACACGTAACGAGTGGATCAGAAGAGGCTGACGTACTTGGCGGAGACGAAGCGCGGGGGAGGGCAGAAAGAGCAAAAGAAGGGGGCGGAGGAGAAGCCAGCAGCGTACTTTTCCTCGACTCGCGCTATCGATTCTCGGCGATCGTGCTCGACGAGTCGGGATCGTGCGGATCGCATAATTCGAAGGATACCCGCGAGTCTCTTACATGAGCGACCTCCTTGCCGTCACTATCTCCTTCTATGCCGCTTCCGTTGGCGGTGCAGAAGGACGTGCGTAGAAGAGGTTCCGAGTATAGTCGCCGGGACAAACCAGAAAAGAGAAAGAAAAAAGCTGAAGGTGTCTCGTGCATTCGTGCGCAGAGAGAGAGAGAGAGAGAGAGAGAGAGAGAGAGAGAGAGAGATGTCGAACAATAGAAATTATTAAATTTCACAGCGTGAATCGTCTCCCGACACCTCGCAATACTCTCGGCGGTTCGCGGCGCCCTTTATAAAAAAAAAACAAGATGCGCTGTCTCTAAACGGGCGAGATGATTGACGTGGAATTATACCCTTACAGGCCTTATATCCGAAACTTCTCCACGGTGCAAATTATAGAAGAATAGCAGGATTCTTATTTTTCGGATCTCTCCGTCGCGAGTTTCTTTGGCAATTTTTAAGAACTGGGCCATTAAGTCACGGTTTTATACTCGGACTCATTTTATATTTAAATCAAGCTTGACAAGCTCGACATGACAAAAATGCTAAGAAGACTTTTTTCTTGTCTATTTACAAGTCAAAACTTTGCGTAATTGCGAATAAAACGCAGAGAAGATTACTTATTTTTCTTTTTGGTGAAAACGTTTTTGAATAAAAATACCGTCGGAAAAATATTCAGGTTCTTATTACATTATTTATAAGAGAATTAGTATCTCCTTCCGAGATACTAATCCTCGATTCCGTTCATTCGCGTCGCTTGTGAGTCACTTTGCAGCAATCGTTTAAAAAATCGGACCGGGGAAAAGTACGGTGGTATTTGCATTTCCGATAGAGCGAAGATTGGACACACAATTTCGCAACGCAAATTCCGGCTATATACTTCTTGCAGGTATAAAGCATACTTTCCATCGCATACGTTATTCGCCGCGCATGGCACGCTCATGAGTCATCGAAGCCGAGATACGAAGCCGTCGACGGAGGAACGTGCGTACGTCTGGATCGGTGGCGAACAATGGGCGCGCGCTGCAGCCGGTAATTATCTCATCGTTAGCTTCTTCTTCACGAGTCGCGGACGCGAGAAGCGGCCACCGTCGCAGGAACGGAGCCTCCCGAAAAGATACAAGATAGCATCGACCGCTTGCTTATTTATGTCCATTTTTATCAATATAAATTAACTTTGATCTAGATTCAATTTACTTCTTACACACAGAAAAATATTATTCTACAGGCGAGAAAAGCAATTACTTATTTTATTTTATTTGAAGTAATAGCTTTCTTCAGCAAAAAATATTTTTTTAATTATAGTTTAATATATTCGTCCACAAGTCCAGAACATGTTTTAAGTAAATGTGATGCTTATGATAACTTTATGATTTGCGGATATATAAACTTACCAAATATACTTAGAACAACACTCAAAAAAAGGACTTTACGGTCAAAGTGATTTTTCCTATAATCTCATATTCTAAGCTCACTGTTTTACAGCAAACATATTCCTCTTTTCGATAAAGTGAAAAATACTTTTTTCTATCTTAAATACTCTTGTTTATAGTATTTTTCTCTTGATTTCAGAGGAATCCTCTTGAGGTCAAAATAAGAGTAAAATTCTCTAAGATATAAAGGATTCCACGAACCTATATAAAAATTTTTTTTTTTTTTTGAGTGAAGTATATTTACTCGTAGGTAGCATATATTTTTCTGTATCTTTTTCTCTAGTTCTAAGAATTGGAAAAAGATACAAGGTAAGTTAAACAAAGATTAAAGTTAATCTACATTGGTAGAAGTGGACATTAGTATCTCGCCAGCCTGATTAAACAGGAATGTATTTCAATAATTTCCAACATCCGGAGAATATTTCTTGCACACGAGCACGAAACGCGTTCGCGCACGAAGACACGACGCGACAAACGCGACACGTCTCGCGAGAGAACTCTTTCTCGCCGAGCTCTTTCTGTCACGCGAGTGCAGTCAAACGGCGTAAAAATATCGCGGATTGGAACCATCTGCGTTGCATAATTCGCAATTGGAATGGAAGCGTGAAGCGACGCGGCGAATCGAGGACGATCCTTGCCAGACGCGGTGACACATCGAGCGTCGATGAAAGGTCCCACTGAGGCGTCGCGTTTTCACGTGGGAAGCAACGTGAGAGGGATAGATACGCGCACAGCGTGGACCATTGTTCTTTAAACTGGCGACGGTGAGGATTCGCGGCGAGGCAGGCTAATTGGTGGAAAAGAAGAGGATTGTCTGTGTAATGGATAATTAGGAATTCCGCGGCGCGCGTGTTAAATCTGAAGCAGATTTTTGTAAAAAAAAACAGACGAGAAAGTATCTGAAAGATCGCCTAACAGCGGGAACATTATTCCAAGATTCGTGGATGCTTAATTAATGGCGAGAGAATTGTTGACGTAAAAACTGGCTTATCAGGTTTCATATCAGACACCGAGTTTGCTAACTGCCAAGTTTCTTACTGAAATCGCAGAAGAAGCACGAACATTTCAAATACGTCGGAGGAACTCGGAGAGTTTGAGAATTCCCCCGACCAGACAGATACCTAGATTCCCTTCTTCGCCACGGAAAGCGAGCATGGATACCAGAACATTCCGATGAAGTTCGTTCCCTCCGATGACTTCGTTCGCGAGAAGCAGGCACATAAAAATAACAGCTATTACGGAATCGTCCAGAGCGGAACAGCACGCAAGAAGAGCTCGCCTCGACTTATTACCGATTTCGCGTGCCGGAAAATGGACGGGTCATTCGGGCAGGAGCTGTCAACGCACAGCGGCGAAGGTACATGTGCACGAGAGAGGGGGGGAGGTAGGTAATTGATGAGCGAAGTATCGATGGGGATAAACTGTGCGCGGCGAAAGAACGCGGAGATAAATGTAGATACCGGCTGTCCCTTCTGCTCGGCCATATCTCGTGCGCCGCCTGCTTTTATTAATGCAAGTCATTATTTATTGTCGATGCAGAGATGTATCGACGTGGAGATCTATTACCTCGGAGTTACGACAAGGCTAATCGATCGAGACAACGAAACTAATTTTCTCTCAGCGCCCGATTATTATTAAGAGAGGATAACGAGATGTGCGCGCTGCGAGGCATTTTAGGAACTTTACAATTCCCCGTGTGTGAATCGAAAATAATTCCGCGTAAAAACGGGGACAAAAAAAACTTCGCAAGGTGCGTGACTAATGCACACGAATTCGATTAGTCACAAAAATTCTCTGCGGATACGTAGTACCTGTGTAGATATTACAAAGGAAGGACGAAAGGCCCCAGGATTCAAGGACTCAACCTATTTTGACGATTCTCGGCTTATTGTTAGTCATTGAATATTCGACCGTCCTCCACATACCGGTCTCCGTCGTCTCGTCGAATTGATCTCCCGAGGTCTGACTAACCGAAAGAAAAGTCACGAAAGAAATAATCAGAAAATTCATATAACGAACAAAATTATTTTTTATGCAAATTGCGTGATTTACGTCCACTTCTATCAATGCAGATTAACTTTAATCACGGTTTGAACTCACTTTTTGTCTTTCTCCAATTCTCGAAACTGGAAAAACATAAAATGTGAATTAAGTCGCGATTACAGTTAGGAATGAATATTAAAGACGAGATTGGAAGTTGGGGGGGATCTGACGGAAGATCGATCCGTCGCTGTTGGTCTCAAAGATGCCTTCGAATCGCGGGAAGAAGAACTCGATCGTTCTCATTGATACATCGGCTCGCGTGCACGAGGAGCGGCGTAAACGAGCGAGTGAGGGGCGCTCGGGAGGTGGCTCGGCAGCGAGAAGAAGAGAAGTGGGAGATTAAAACCGCAACATACGTGGAACGGTTCTCCTTCGTTACGTCCTGGAAAGCTACCTGGTATTCCAGCGAACGCGATGCCGTTGATCTCCCGTTGACTTCCCGCTCGCACACTGACGCATCCAGCGCCGGCGCCGGGGAACTCGCCGGCGATCCAGCGTCGTCGGGGAGGAGGCGATCGCGGAAGTCGGCGCGACGCCGGAAGCGGCGAGTGTCCTTCGTTCTAATCGGAGGGATTCCGTCGTCCGTTGTCTCCGTCGAGCGCGACGCGAAGTTTAGCTCGTCCTTGGGAATTTTTCGCGCGACTTCTGACGACGGTCTCTTCCGCGGAAGTCGGAAAGAAGATTATCAGCCGTGTCAATTGCGAAATTGTCTCACGTTAAATTAGTTTCTCTTGTTGACAATGCCATCCTCTCTCACGCAGAAAATTAACAATATTATGATATTCTTCAATATAGTCTTTAGGATTATCTAACAGTTATATAATTTTTTTTTTATCTACTCGAGCGCGTCCTGTATGCGCGAGTAAGACGAAAAACCGGAGAAAATGGTTGTCCCGAAGGAAAAAGAAAGAACAATATATATTCAAAACAGACTCCGCGACGCCGCGCCGAGTCGACGTCGAATCATACGAGGACGTTATCCGAGCGGCCTTGGCCGATCGGGCGTTCCTGCTCTCCGATCGCGCTCGTTTGCACTCTCCGCGGCTCTCCTACCTACATACCTGGATCGGCCCGGCAGTCGCGATGTTATCTCGCGAACGCGAGAGAGGAGGAGGCACGCAGCGCAAGGGGTCCGGGCGGGGGACCGCGAGACGTTTATGGAGAACGCCACCGCGCGTGGCGATGTATGTATTATGGAAAGCGAGCCGCGGCATTCCAGCGAGCGTCGTCGAACTCATTAACATCCCGTGCTCGTTGGCGGCCCGAGGCACGCCACGGCGTCCCGTTTTCCCTCGAAATAAACAAACCCGTCGGGCGTTACGACACCCGAGGCTGAATAGAAACGATAACGCTCGTACGTGACGTCCGGCCGCGGTACGCCTGATGCGAGGAAAAGACACCGGAATTGGAGTGCGACCGATCCGATCGGTCCCACACGGCATTATCGTGATTACCTTCGGTGTATTTAACAACTTGACCCGTAAACCATAATTGACAATTGTTTTCCTTTTTAATAAAAGTAAATATTACGAGGCCTCACGCGGACAGTCTTTAGTTTAATAGCATGTTTTCTCCTCTTATTATACAATTATTGATGAACAATAGACACATTTTTTTTTTCATATTTATCAATGGTATAACTGTGCGAGGGTCAACGCGTCTATTAAATTGAATGAATTATATCTATTTTTTTAATAAATTTCTTAGATATATACATAAATTTTAATTATAAAAATTAATACAAATGCAAATATTGTAAAAATGAATACAAATACAAATAAATGTGACTTAAAAGTGATATAAAATTTATATTATTTTATATATTAAGCGAGTTGTAATTTTAACATCTTCAAGCGTAAGTTCTCTCGATATATTTCTCAATATAAAATCGGACGAATATGCAAACTCATGGAATGGTTTTTTACTCTCAAACTTTAACATCGAAAGGCAACGGATTTGCGAACGTTTCTTGCTAAAGAATCACGGGAGCGATACTCGACTCCTACGGTTGCGTCACGTTCGGTTAGTAGTTATCGCCAGCTTATTTCTCATGGAGAACGTAACCAGGTGGATGCCGTCGACCTCGTCGGGCCGATATTATCACGTGCTGTATGTATTTTCATTCAACCGCTGATCTCAACGATTACTCATCAACTGGGCACTTCGGGGGCGTGCAAACTGTTAAGCTCAGGTGAGCTTAAAATTTAAATTACCTGGCTGTGAAAGCTTCGGTTCCCCTTCGCCGTTCTCCACTTCTCTTCCACCTTTCCTTCGCGCGCAAAGGCTCCTACCCGAGGCGTCTCCGCGCAAATGTCATCTTCAGGAAAGTACGCACCCTTGTGAGAACGAGGACCACCCGATGAGGGTACGGATCGACCGAGAGAGCCTAGGAATCCGCGGATCTCTCTCAGCGTGCGGCCATTTTGATAGCAGCCGACCGGATGTTCGCGTCGCACGTTCGCGAGAAGGAGGCGAGAAATCGCGGGATCGCGAAGCAGAGCTAGGCAGGCAAGGCAAAGCAAGGCACCACTTAATACGCGGGATGATAACACCGGCCACGGCGACACCGCGGAAACGCCGTAGACGACTGACGGCGACTCGCTTCTGCTACGCTAAGAGAGCGAGCGGGCGAGCGAGCGGGCGGGCGAACGCCGCGAGCGAAAACTCACTTTACGCTCTCCTCCACTCTACCACCTTTGTCCCCCACCTCTGTAAAGCCGAGGACTCGCTCGCCCGCTTTCTTACCTGACTGCCTCACCGCCTGGCCCCTCGGCCCCCCTGCTGCGCCTGCTGGAGCTCGCTCGCTCGAGCCCGAATACCTGCCTTCCTCGAGAGCGAGCGAGCGAGCTGGGCTTGAAAAACTGCGGGATGAATTACGCCGAGGGAACAGACGGAGAGAGATACTCCGCGCCTTTACTACGTACCGTAGTAAATTCGATATCTGCGCTGCGCAGAAGAGCGGCCGTTCGGCATTCCGCGAAAGCCGAGCCAAAACAGGAGTTCGAATTTTTCAATTATGTGCTTTACGCAATGGACAGACCATACGGACGGAAAGAACTTTAAACGGCGGTCAGAAACGAAAATTGTTAGTCTCGCAAAATAAAAGAACGTGTGCGATTTGAAAAAGATGATAAATTCGAGCTATGTCGAGCTCGTCGTTTTTTCCTTTGGCAACAAACCCGGAAAGTGAGAACCGATCGAAATGTGTGGCAAAAGTTTCTAAAATATGGAAAGCGAGATTACAAGGCTAGGAACCGTTGGCCTGGATCAAGTGATATGAATTAAACGCCAATAAATAATCTTACAACATATGACTAACTTCCGAAGGAATTTGCGTTGCGCGATACGCAATTTTAAATACAACAGGTGTTGTAAGGTAGCCGGCGGGACGTGGCGCGACCGGTGCGGCGACAACATCTCGACTGTTGATCTTAACGTATCTCAGAAATGCGCTAGATCCAATTCCAGATGTATCGTAAATGAGCGATAAACAGCTCGGCCGGTTTTCGTAACGCCATTCGTAATGTGCACTATATGCGATAAAAAGATAATAATTAGCACAACATGCGTAACAAGCTCCACGCGCTGCATAAACATAAGAGGATAAATGCGCTCCTTGCATTCATTTTATTACGTTAGATTGTATGATTAATTTTATTACGGTTTCTTTTATGAATTGTCTTCTTACTATGATTTGCGAAAATTTATGTTGGAAAATTCGTGCGTTACATTCACCAGCTGCACCCCCCGTTTCAAGTGTTTCAACAGGACGTGAAAATATTTACACGAGTGGAAGCCACACTGTGCCACTTCCGCAAGCTCGAATTACCTTGAAACGTCACGTCGCTCAAATAAAAACGACGCGGGTGTTACGTAATCCCCGGGAGAGTCCGCATCTCGGATGCAAAGCGTCCCGCTGGTGAATCGCGCCGAGCTGCATTCACGCGCGGCTGTCCGTGAAATTTCGTCAGGCTTCGGGCCAATCGGCCCTCCGCGATTGGAATTTCAATTCGCAGGTTGGACGAGTCGCAAGTTGGGCAATTGCGCTAAATCGGTGGAAACAATTCGTAAAGTCAACGCGTCCGAAATTTTGTTTTCGGGCCTATGTTTCGCGTCTACGAGAATCTACATTTAAATCCTCCGCGATCGGCTGCCGCGCGATTTTCTCTTGAGGGTCCGATTTTCAAACTCGTACAAAAAATTGCGTATGATTTTAGAAATAATGCACTGAGAGGAAAATATAGTTACTTTTGGCCTCAACCATAATTTTCTGACGATAAATATTAACTTAACTATATGTCTCATTATGTTAACCATAATTATCGTTAGAAATATTCGAAAATTGTGGTTGAGGCCAAAAGTAACTATATTTTTCTCTCATTGTCAGTATGCTGCGCGGTCACTTTGGATTGATTTATACCTTTTGGATCTCAAATTATATCAATGCTATATTGTGTACCAATCCGTGACCGCGCCGCGTCATTTTTGCATAAATTAAAAATTTTTAATATCGGACTCTCCCGGCAGAGGCAGAATTTTTCGAATGCGACTTTCATTCGGAGCCGCGACGCCTGCGTCGATATACGCGGCTCGGAAAGTGGCTCGCGCGTCCCTTGCGGCATCGATCGTCGACCGATCGGAACGCGAAACGAGGATCCACGCCACATGACATCGAGCGCGCCAGGCAGGCCTGGATCCTCGGGACGCTCCTCGATCTTCGCCCTTTCACGGGAGCGTCGGTAACCCCGATGTGACGTTCCGCGTTCTGTTAGCGGTACTCCAGTCCCAATATCGTTATCCAATTAGACGGTCGACACAGGTGCACGCAGGTGCGCCCGCCTGCGTTTTCCCGTACGTGGCGTCGATCCTTACCGGCGACGCCGATCGCCGGGAGATCGGAATGGAAAGTGGTGGGCGCGCGCACACAGGGAGACGAGAGACGCGCGATCTTGTCCGCTCGCTCGCGCCGATCGTGATATCGGTTTATACGCAACCCCGCGCGCGAATCGCGCAACCTTCGGCCACGTTTTTGCGGCTGCGAGGAAGTCGAAGGGAGATGGCCACTTAGATATAGAGTGCTTTTTGCGTAACACGAATGAAAAGATTTAAGAATTTGTCGGACAGGTGTTTCTTCGAATAGAAAAAAAAAATAGCAGAGCCTATTCCGGATAGTTACGTAACGAGAGACGAGAGAAGCTATATTGTATAACTTCTTTATCGAATCGAGAGTCGGAGTTTTTTTTCATGGTTTAATATGCTCGTTATGAAACACGTTGTACACGTTGTACGCTTTTGTTCATTCAAGTGTCCTCGAGATGTATGATATTAACGTAGTCATTAAAAAGCGTCAATAGCCGCGTGGCATCGACAGGCAATCGGACGACCGTAGAAATTAATCGGGGCTAAAAAAAAAGCTAGGGGGAAAAAATGAATGTCGAAAAATGAAATGGAATAACAGGTTTCTCCCGAAAGAAATAACCACCGTAAATCGAGGGAAGAATATGTACTCTGACAGTTATAAACGGAGACGTGTAACAAGTTAACCGAATGGAGAAAGGAAACCCGAGCCGCCCGTAAACATCTCCCCGGAGGGAGGGAGGGCGAAGGAGGAGGATTCTCGCAACCTCACGACACGGTCACTTCACGACGGCGTCGATGGCCGAGTATCGGCGAGCGGTGGCACGTTGCGTTCCCGACCGACGTGAAATTTCGTCGGAATGTTACGGCAAGACGGTGTGTTATGAACGTGAGCGAGCGTGCGAGGAACACGAAGAGAGAGAGAGAACTTCCTCACTCGACCTCCGAAGGCTCACCCGTCGTCCCGCAGGCTAAGCGCGCACGAGAGGCTTTCTCCAGTGCGCGGCTCGGAATGCGGCCTCTCCCTCGGCCGGCCTCGAGGAGAAGTCACGGAGGCACGTCGTCCTTCCTCTATCCGCCGCCGTCGCCCTCCCTCTCGCGCGCCGCCGATCGATCGTCCGGATCGTCGTAACGATCGCGCGCCGTATTACGTGTCATCGATCAATCGCGAATACCGCGAGAGACGGGACTTCAGTACGTGGTATACCACATTCATCACACGGGTAACGAGTGGCGTCGCGGTAAATAGACCGCGAGCGATTATAACAGCGGTCCTTGCATATTTACGTGCGCGATCGCAAGCGAACAACAATGATACGTCGCAGGATTCCTCCTCTCTCTCTCTCTCTCTCTCTCTGTCTCTTTCTGCCGAAGAAAACGCATCGGGAGATACAACTGATAGATATGCGAGCAGATATAATTCAAGTATACGACTTAATTCAGTTATGTAATTTCATTGTACAACTCGATTCTTCTGGGCTTCCTCTTTCACTCTCTGTGGTTTTTGCAATTTTACAAATTTTACACTTGGTAAAATAAAAAGTTGAATTTTACACTTTATAATTTTTTTGCATTTTTAATTAATTTAATTTATTGCAGGTGTGAAACTTTTTCAGCTTGATCCCAATAAAACTCCTTTGGACGGATCCGAATTCAAGTGAGCCTCGTCCGCTGCAGAGAAATCGGGATAACGGCGCATCGCGGCTATGGTCCAGTTTCCTCGATAGATCGCAGAATCATTTCGAGATTAGACGCACTGCGCATTCTCTTTCGGGGGCATAATTAGCGAGGCGGCTACCGACTCGGAAATCACGCTCTGCACGCGATAGTTGCGTAACCGCGGCCTGGTTCACGCACATATACACACACGTATGTACACGCGGCGGTACCAATTTTCGCGACGCAAGAAAGGCGCGTCGAATCGCATTCCGCGCAGAGGTGGTGCTCGGTAGGTCTTCCGGCGCCTCTCCTTACCCATGCACACTTCCCGTATAGAAATATATATATTTAGTCGTAACCATGCGCTTCGAGAAACTCTTGATTACCGAACAGCGATTATTATCACGCTGAAGCTTTATTTATTTATTTTTTTTTTGGAAACACGAACTTCATGTGATTTACATTCTAATTTTCTTTCCTATACCCGTCGTTATATTTTTACCCATTTTTCTTTTCTTTTTCTTGCTCGTATATAAGGTGCAAAGATTTACAGTTTATGAAGCGAGTCGACATTGTGATAAAATATCTATAACAGAGATTGAGAGCCTTTAGCTCTTTCCACGGATATTGCATCATGAAATAAAAAATTCTTGAAATCTCACTATGTTATATCGAACACGATTCATAAGAAATATTTAAATATATGATCGCCCGTTAATCTCTTTTTAATCAAGACGTATAGCCACTTATTCAAGATATGTAAATTTTAATAGAACAACTTGTAGCATCGGTTACTTCGAATACACTCATTACAATACCGTTACTTAATTTGCAATCATAAAATGTACATAGCATTGAATAATTTGAAAATTTATTATAATTTTATTTTATTATTTAATAAATCGTAAATTTAATAAAAAATATCTTTTTTAATATTCTCAAAAAATTTAGGAACATAACTGACAAAAAATAAGAGCCAGATCTTCTTCATCCTGAGAAGAATAAATAGATAAAAGAAAAACAAGTAGTCACTTGTTCACGGACAAGACAAGCCTGTTACGCCTTAATCAAAGAACCGACTTATCAGATCCTGTCCCAAGCGTCTCTATCGTTCAAACAAACGAGATGGACATTCGTTCGAAATGTCGATTAGGCAATACATCAATGGCGCACGTTCGTAAGTGCGCGTATGCTAATGACGATCTTTCGAAAGATCTCAGATTGAAGAATAGGAAATTTGAGGGCTTAATGGCTAGAATTTTGACGCGCTGTCAGATGCAATATCTCACCGAGAGCGTTGTAATGTGCTCGCCCGGATGAGAGAAAGCACGAGTACCCTCCACGAGCGAGCCGTGGACTAATGCCGTGAATGATTGTCTTTAAGAGGAACTACTTTCGCTCTTTCCGCCACTCGACCGTAAATTCCAATTTTCGCTCTTGTCTCACCGCTTTTACCTGAAGATTTCCATATCGCGCTCGCGCGTCTAAATATGAAAGCGAGAGATCGATTTGTTCGGCCAAATGGAGATCTGCTCCGTTTCAAGTGCGCAGCGCGTTCTTCCTCATTCTTGAATTCGTTATGGAGAAGCCGCAAACTGCGCGGCGGTTTTCCACATCAGAAATTTGCATACAATTGTATTATAGTTTTGCACATTATTAATTAACGAAAACGGAAAAAAGAGAGTTTACTTTTTATTAATTAAAAGATTTAAAAGTTTGATTGTCTAATCTTTTTAAAGAATTGAAGAAAAGCAAAACTAATTAATGTCATGCATTGAAAGTATAATGCCGTGAGAAAAATAATTATTCAATCGCGTCAGAAAGTGTTCTATCGAAATAAACCATGCAACGACTATTTCGCTTCAGTTTACAGTTTATCGCAATGACTACGTTGCTTCAGGATTTTCACCGTCTAAGGAAATGATCCTTAACGAAAGTGATTATCGTATCATCGCAGGTAAACGGTAAACAATCGAATACAGCTGTGAGAGGATAATGCCGTATAATTACGTAGGTATACTCACATTAAACAGCTTCGGTCCTGCACGCGAATGACCGGTTGCAAAGAAAGAGTGAGCCATTACAGTGATACTCAATAGCGCCTACTTTCATCGCACTTTCATTTCGCAGTGGGTAAAATGTCAATAACAGCAAGACACACGGAATTATTATCATTGTCATCGTTATTATTATCAAATACATTAATGGGGTATTAAAAATAGAGGGACGGGCGCGTCCGCTGGATCGTAGCGGGCGCGCCGGCGATCGCGTGTCCCGGAAGAGAGCTTACAGTATTTACAGAAATAAAATGAGTATTATTTTCTCACGTTTACCGTGACCACGTTCGTGTGCTTCGCGTGCGTGCGAGACGTGCTGCGATGCCGCAGGCGTCGACGACGCTTCGAAAGATATCAAAAAGTGCGTTCACTTTATAGGAACTCTTTCTCGCACGTCGTCTTTTCTCCCTTCTAATTATCATGTCGACGGAACGACATCGAAACTCGTGGAGTACCGAAGGGATTATCAAGATATGACGCATTTTTCGTCCCTCTGTGCCTGATTCGACGACGACGAGGACGCGGGCGCGCGTTTCCGCGCGCACGCCACCGCGTCGTTCGGCACGTACGAGATTCGAACGCCGCCGTAAGCTCGTCGTGGTGGTAACGCATAGGCTGCGGCCTCGTCCGAGCTGCTGGATGAGCTACACGTCGAACAACAGCTCTCAGCGTCGTCATCCTCGCCGTCCATCCTCGACCTGGACGTACCAGCCGTTCCTACAAAGATATGTTTTAATAAATGAGAATATATTTATCGCGCTTCTTTCTCAATTATAGACTTTAAAATAAATTAATTCTTCATCCAATTCTTTTAGGATAAAGATTGTACGTACCCCAAGTCGATGTGCTGGCGACCTCGTCGGGTTGTAGACTCCTCGACCGAGACACGTTCGATCTCGACATTGACGTGGGCGAGGGTGACGACGACGAATTCCGATCGTTTGTCGGTGAGAGAGGGATACGCGACGTCGCGCCGTGATCGTTGACGTCTAGATCCCCCTGGAATCGTACGCGTCGCGACGTCGGCGTCGGTGGATCCGTCTGGCTGGCTCCAATCCCGGGATTGGCCGGAGACGTCGCCGGCTCTTGCGTCAGTATGCCGGCGGACGCCGCGCCGGCGGTCGATGTCGACACCGATGCTGACGCTCCCGACGACGGTCGCGGGGGTGGCGGCAATTCCGGCATGCTCGACGCGTGGGAAGGCGTGCAATTCTGGATGCATCTCAGGGGTTCTCGATCCCGCGCTTGCATCAGCCTGCAATGCAATTACAATTTCAAACTTTAATTCTGCATATCTTGCATTTCTTGAATAAAAATGAATGCTATGTTGTATTTGCAAATTTTTAACTATGACTATATTTTATCTTTAGATCCTGTTATCTTTATTTAATTATTATTTTGGCATTTTTTAATTTTAGTCTAAATGCTGTATTATTCATATCTCGCTTAGAAAGAAAAATAAAAATAGATAATAGCGCTCAAACTCAGATTGTTGGCTCGAGCTTTCATAACGTAATAAAGCATCATACCTTCCCAACTCGCTGCAGTTCTCATCAGGATGAGAGCCGCGTTCCTGCAACAATCTCTCAAGGTTTCGTTCCAGAAGTACCCTGTCGAGGCCGCTGGGTCTAGAACTGCTGGAAGGAAGTCCTTCCGCACCGAACTCGGGACTCAGGGCGTTCTGAGTGCTCTGAGTGGGCGTCGTCGCCAAGGAAGCAGAAATTTGTTGATGCCTTCTGGTCATCCGAGGCGAGTTCCTAGGAGATCCAAGGGTATGCCTCGAGCCTGGAGGAAGCGGTGGTGGTGGCGGAGGGGGTGGACTCGATGAACCCTCACTTGTGGCCACCGTCTGCCTCCTGCTGCTCCTAGACAATATTATTTTATCATATAATCTTGTATATAATATTATTTTATCATATAATCATATTTTGTTAAAGAAATATATACTTGTATACATATTGTATATATATACTTGTATGTATAAATATGATTTCAATTATGTTCCGATACAAAGATATTTAATTATAACAGCCTATCTCTTAATATTTCATCTCTTTTACATTTTATTTAATTATAATATGTGGTTTATTAGAGAAGAGAATAAAATTGGAGACTAAATTTTTATTTCGTTTTATCAGACATTATGTTGCAGAGCGCTTCTAATTATTCCTCATTCTGGATTTAAATTATATCCACATTTGCGGCATGCTAAAAATTCGCGACAATTAAAAGCGTAATAAAATTTAAATGCAACATTCGGTCCTCCATGTACACGCCCTTGAAACGAGGTCGTTATTTAAATTCAACCACGAAAGGCGCCGCACTATAGGTGATGCATTAACATGTCTTTAAGCATATAATCCAAATGGCTCAACGCTTCGCTGATTTCGTCAGCGATAATATATGTCAACTCGAATATCGTCTGTAAATTATGTACGTACCGCTTAAATCACAATCTATAAATCTAAATAATTTTCTGTCACTTGTATAATAAAATTAAAATATTTTAAGCGTACATCAAAGATGATAAACGATCGATGATAAACGATTCGACAATTATTTCCTAATTCTCACAATTTAAATTCCAATTGTTCGAACAGAGTGTAATAATCTACTCCGCTAATGCGTCGACAAACTTTAATCTCAGTTTCAGATTCTCCCGCAAGTTTTGCTTCCAAAGCGAAACAAGTTAGACGGTGAAACCGGCTACATTAGTATAATTTATCATCGCCGTAATAATTTCTCGGCGTGCAACTCCGCTACTCGCGAACTCGGGAATGGCGCACCACCAGCTCCCGGGCTCGCGCGTAATCGCGAGACATTACCGGGGGCTATAATTTTTGCGGACGGATCCGCGCGCGAAGCCCCCCTTCCCCCTCGGTCGGTGGCAGGACAATGAAAGCAACCCCCGTGACCTCGCCGCGCGAGGAGGCGAAGAGGTATGCGAGAAAGAGAGAGAGAGCGCGGTACCTGAGGAAGGACGGCGGCGGTGGCGGCGGCCCGGCGGAGGAGTCGCTCGGTGTCGTCGGTGGTTCCCCCTTACTGCACGCTATGCTGCAGTAAATGGCACCACGTCGCGGCAAAAACGGCCGGCCCAGAAGGGAGGTGCGGCAAGTGGCGCAGCAGAAGCAGGCCTCGGTCGCGTGCCAGTGTTGACCCTCGTGCGACATTTGGCCCTGGTCGACGCCGATCGGCTCGCCGCAGCTGTCGCAGTACTCGGCGAAGGACGCGTCGAAGCACCTGAGACAGTACGGCCGGCCCTCCCGCATCACGTATCGCTGGCCGCCGAGCTGCGAACAGCGAGAAGGATACGCACGTCTGTATTTACGAGCCAATTGCGAATCTGGTTTGATGAGGGTGAACGGAAGGTCGGTATCTGGTACCTCGAAATGTAAATTGGTACGGTTTTTGATTGTTCACAATTTGTCCATGAATAATCATTTTTGTCCATTTTGCAAAAAATAAAAAAAAAATTTCATCATTAGCATCATACGTTTTAAAAAATATGGATGGTTTTACATAAATACGTTTTAAAAAATATGGATTCTAATTGTCCAGAGTCAATTCACATTTGTCTATAAATAATTTTACGGACTGTACCACAAGTACAAACGAGTGAATCGTCGAATATGAATTATTTTATGTTAAAAATATTTGCTATGTTCGATCATAATCGTTCATCGTTGATCTCAAGTTACTTTGAAAGACAATGAATCATTCATTTAGATGAACAGAAGTTACATAGAAGAGGAACGTTGGGAAGATGAAAGACTGTATCATATTTGAACAATGAACAAAGAATGAAACCCATCAATTTTTCATAAATAAAAATATCATTTATATATGTCATATATCTTATTTTCTAGTTATCAGAAAAGGTCTGAAAAGCTTTCGCAGATCGTTGACTTAAAAACATGCAGAATTTATAGCGGGAGGGAAGAATACGCCGAGAAGCTAAATCATATCGAAAAACGGTAGCGCATTCCTCAAGGAGAACATACTTGTCTTATCGCGACGCGGAGAAGTAAGCATAGCATTCGGTGATAATGGCGCTACGCCGGTGACCGGTTATTCACTGGAGCATGTACCCCACATACGACGGCGATCAGATAAAGCGTTAGGTTCTTAGAGTTCTCGCTTCTCGCATGCGTCCGCGATATAGATACCACGTTATCCCGCATTCTCAACCGGAGAGAATAACTCTTACATCATCACTTAGTAAATTGCGAGTCGAGTAAATTTAAATAAGAATCTCCTCCATCCTCTTTCTTTCTCTCTCGCTTTTTCTCTGAATTTTTTCCCAGGTTTCTTCCGCGCGCGATGAATGCATTTACAAGTTCACACCCGTAAAGCCAAACGCAACGCGGCGCGGGGCAGGTGGAAGGCAGCCCCGCTGCTTCTGTTCATACCTCTCGACGCTATCTAAGTCGGAAGACGTATCACGGCGATAGAGTCAGCTGGCGCGGGATTATGAATTGCTACGCAGCTGTAAATTCGATAGCGACGTAATCATTAACTCTGCGGCGCGCGTTTCCGATGTAGTAGCGCGGTATGACCGAGCGCGGGTACCGTTAGGTCGAAACGACTCGCCGCGGCGCGGGGCAATCGTCTTATGAAAAATCTCCGATATTATACATTTATATGTTTATAAACCCGATCTGATCATCGCCGCCGTGACCAGTCTGCGTACGAGGAGAGAAAACATTGCGCGCGCCGTTATGCCCTTCCGCCTTTTGCCCCAAGACACGGAGTATATCTTCATTTGTCAGTCGTAACAAATCTGATAATAGGTATACAAATATATCTATCTATAAATATACAGCAGCCTTATAATTTTAAAGATTACAATTTTGGATAATTTAAGTTCTCCATTCTAGAAAAATCGTTTCTTATTTATATTTATAATTTTATTTAGAGAGAAAAGGTTTATTATAAGAAAGCGTGGAAGAATAAATGAATTAAAGGAATGCGCGGTTTTAAGAATTGACGTAAACCAAGTTCCACTCCTTGGCCGCAAAAATGCAAATGAAATGAATAAACTATCAATCATTTATACAGTTCCATTAGTTCCCCCCCTTTCCAAGAAACGTCCCTCTTCAAATTCCGACATGAAGCAAATGTGATCGCGAGATAAAGAACAGCCATCTCGTTACATCTATTCCCGCATCCCTACCTGTCGGTCGCACTCGAGGCAGGCAAAGTGGCGCATATGCCACGCTCTGCCCTCGGCCTCGGTGCACTCGTCGGCGAGGATGATCTCGTCGCAGGCGCAGCAACGTGGCTTGAGGGTCTCGGCGTGGTGGCGGCCGCAGTAGAGCCGGCCGTCCCGCCAGAAGTAGATGAGGTCCACCAGCAGCTGACGGCACACGCAGCAGATGAAGCAGGCCGGGTGCCAGAGGGCGGCCGGGCCCGCGCGGCTCGCCGCCACGGCCATCTCGCCGGCCGCGATCGCGCGGCCGCACTCGCGGCATCCGGCGCCGTGCGGCCGCTCGAGCTGGCTCGCGTGGCCGCGGCCGAGGGCCTCGCGTTTCCGCTGCGCCGCGAACACGCGCAGCTCCCGCTTCTCCTCCTCGGCGAGGCCGCTGCAGTAGCGCGCCTCGTTATCGTGCGGCGGGAGCTGCTGCAGCAGCTGCTTCACCCGCTCCCGCTCGCCGGCGCTACCCGCGTACGGGATCTTGTCCTCCGGCAGCGCGCTGAAGTAGAGATGCACCTGCGGAAACAGACCGCGCGCGCGAGCGCGCGCGTATTGAGTCTCTCGAGCGAGTAGGCGGCCGCGGCGACGAGAAGCGGAGCGCGCGAGCCGCGTATATACCGTAAACGCTAACGTCGGGGCGGGCCACGTGCGTACGATAATGCGAGCCTATCGCGAAAATTGCACCGAGCCGACGACCTGTGGTTACTTTACATCGAGCGTGGGACTTTGCCGTATTTCAAGCATGTTATCTCGTCCTAACGGCTCGTGATCGCGACGTGGTTGTACGTGAGTGTTCTAAAAAGAAGTAACACTTTTCAAGATTAAGCGGAAAGATATTAATATGCCGGATATGAAAAAAAATTGCCCTCTTGTCGTCCACGTAAAAAAGAACCATTATTGAAGGCCGGTGATACGCACGTGCGAGTTACACTTGGCCGATTATTTCAACTGACAACTGAAATCGCGCAACAGACTCCAACTAATAATTCAGCTGACACTCTGTCCCTTTTATAGATCGCACCGCCGATATATGATATATATATATATATATATATATAGACGAGGGAAAGAATTTAGTGTCAACCGCAGCTGACGTTAACCGATGGTCGTTGAAACTCGCCCTGACCGTCGCAAATTTAGATAAGTATCGGGATGGGCACTGTCAACATACCGCAGAGACGAAGGAAAACACTGAGACGCGCGCGTTTATACTACCAGGACGGAAACCTGCTGCGGCGGTCCGGACGATAAAGGGAGTAGGGAAGGCAAGCAGGGGGATAAAAGTGTGTGCGTAGCTTTATTTCGAACGTATATTCTTACGACGGGCTTGGTCCCGCGAAGAACCTCGTGTCAACGCGGGTATTTCCATAAGAATATCGGTCCAGGAGAGCGAGACCACGCAATGGCTCGATGGCCATTGGAATTTGCGCGTAATCGAGTTTCTGCACAATCTAGCGGTAAATTTCACTGCGTAACGACTTCGCGTCCGTTTATGAGTGGCAATAGCGTCGCCGACCTCGTGGTGGAGCTGCACGCTGTTAAACACTTCGCGTCGTCGCGCGTGGGTCTTGCGTGTGTTTCATTTTGTTTGTACCAAGCTCGAGACGTCGCCCGAGACATCTCAGGAAAAGTAGTAAAATAACAAAATAACACAATAAAATATATGGAAAAGTTGAGATTTTTAAATATAAGAATATTTTCAAGTAAAAATTTTGATGGGGAATGAATAGACACAATGCTATCTCACTGAAAAAAAGTTCCGGTTAAACGGACGAATCAGAAAAATCTTGTAATGAGTTCTATTACCTATAATAACCAGAATATTTGATCAATCTTACAAAATTTTCTGATTCGTCCGTTTTTAACCAGAATTTTTTTCAGTGCTCATACAAAATGTAATCATATAAAATATACTTATGTAAAAGAAGTTCTTCTGTTATCAGAAACTGAAATTGAAATATTAATAATTTTTCAGCTATATATAAATTAGTAAAAATAAAGAGATAAAACTATAAATGTAATATAATTTTTTTTCCTCTTAAATTGTTATGCACATGTTTTAAGAAAATATAAGAAAATTAGGATTGTATCGTGTAATTTAACATAAAGTTCAGGAGATAAAAAACGTGGATTTCGAAGATGTTAAAGTTGCTGATTCTAAGGAGATATCGGTAACTTCTGATTCGCATAAAGATTGCAGATATTGCTTGCTGTCGCTCATTATGGATGCAAAACCTTCGTGAATTGCCGCGCGAATTGTTGTGCTTTCAGATACACTCGAGATCTTGGCGCGAAAACGCGAATTGACGGCATCGTTGTGTCGAGAGGGGGTGGGCTTAAGAGCGCGAAAAGCTTGTTGCGCGGGATTACCGTCCCCTCGCCGAGAACGCCGAGTCATAATATATAATGCGCGTTAGACGTAATGACACTTAAAATGAGTAAAGAAAACGCGCGGACGGACGCCGCTAGGACGAAGAGCGAAAGCGGGAAATAAAAGCGGGAAGAAGGTGGGAAGAGAAGAAGGAGAAGAAGAACGGGGAGGAACAGAACAGCGGATTTGCACGCACCGCGCCGCGGAGTCGCGGAATAAACGGCGATGTTCGCGCGCGGCGCGCAAAAGCCCCAGCACCCATCGCCGAGAGATTGAAAGAGGACACTATTCCGCGCCGTGCCGGCGCAAAACGCTCGCGCTTAAACCAATTAATGGCCGGCGAATACGTTAGTTAGCTCTTTCGGTGGGGAGGAATCTAATGTGGCGTCATCCGATTCTACGCCAGTGTGCATTTAATTAATTAAAATGATTTCGTGTTTCACATTTCGCGACGTAGAATATTCCGGTATGAGAGGATGTTTCTGATCAGACGTACTAAAGAAATTTAAGAAAGAGAAAGTAGAACAAGATAATTTTTCAGGACATTGACAACTACAAAATTATTTCAAAAAGATTAAAGAAATATAATATAAAATCATGAGCCATTAACGAGCAATTAAAACCCATGCAACTTTAAATATTTATTATATATTTTAATTCTTTTGTAAATAACAAACTTTGATTTTTAACATCTCAACATTTTAATTGCTCCATGACTTTATTATTGCATTGCAAATACAAGTTTTTTTTTAAGATCAAAAAAGTTCGACAAAGCTTTTTTATCGCGTCATACAGCAGCACGATCCAAAAATATTTTCTTTTTTTTTTAAGAATGAAATCTCTCGAAAGGGGAGATCGAAGGGTACGACTGTACAGTTAATACATTTTGTGCATTCTCTTCTTCCATGCCCTTTTTCGGGTGAACCCCTCGATTACGCTTTATCATCGTTATGCCCAGCGAGAGCTTTCACCGGCGCGCGGTCTGATGACTCACTGCGCCGTCGTCGTTCACGATGGTAATCGTCCCGGCGATCTGGAGGCCCGCTGTCGCGGTCGCTGGTCCCCGGCAAGACGAATCGCCGGGAACACCCTCGCATTACACGCATACGCGACGGCAGAGATGCCTCCGTCTCCACCTCTTTTTTCTCACTTATCTCAACAGCGCATTAATTGATCTCTATTATTACATAAAGTGTAAAGACTTGTAAAACTTTTTGCGCCCTATTTACCCGACTTGTTCAGCCTCATTACTTTAATCTTCCAGCCTTTCTTAAAACGCTGCTACCCGTAAACATACGCTCGTTAGTGTTTATTTTTGAGAAATTACCGAACGCGACGCTCTCTCCAGAGGATTTTATCATTTCGAAATGAAATTAATCCATATTTCAATTTACCTGATCGGGCCTCAGCCCGGGTGGCACCCACGTGTACTCCTCGAGCGCACAGCCGCTGTCGTCGTCGCTCTGCGAGTGCCTCTGGTGATGCTGCATCAGAGCCTCCTGCAGCGCCAGACCGGCCGGCGCAGCTTGCACCGGGCTCTTGAACGGCTCTTGGTGAGGCGCGCCCCCGGCGCCGCTTTGAAAGGCCATGGCCATCGCCATCGGCGGGCCCGGGCCCAGGCCGAGTCCCGAGGGACCGCCCGCTTCCGTCGAAGCCCTCTGGTGCTCCTCCCGCGGGCACCTGCAGCTCCTGCACACTTTCCTGAAAGAGAAAAATATATATTCATAAGAACAATGATTATTTTATTGATAGCTGAATATTTGTTCAAATTACGTTATATCGCATTCATAGTCAGTTCTTATTTCAAGATCGTCTTAAGTAATGTCTTAAGATGCTAATTTAGTTCTGTGATTGGTTTAGAATCACATAAGACTGTGCTTAAGATGATCTTAAATATAAGAACTGACTATGAATACCGGCCTAAAACAACATTTTAATTTTTCAGAGAGCAGAGAAAGAGCCATGTCTAATATTGTTACGGATCAATATCTGTCATAATTATCGTAATTGTTATTACATCCGCGTTGCATTAAGCTACTTTATCGAATAAATTCTTTTTAATGCCACATTGTCTAATGGGAAATAAGATAAAAATATATGCTAAATACAATAAATCTGCAGTGTACATGTCAAGATCTCAAGATAAACGTAAAAAGATTCTCACGGGAGTAATCCTCGAGGAGCGCAATTGTGTTTCTACGTTTATGTTTCCCTGAATTAAATTACAGACCTACAATTTAGGATCTTCCTATTATTAGAGCCTGGAATCTCACCTGATTACAGACCTAAATTCTGCAAAATCTACCTGGGTTAGGGTTAGCCCATAAATTCTGGAATGCAAAATTACAAGTTCAAAATATACCCAGCGAAATCCAGAAATTCATTTATAAATATTTCTGCGCATGCTAGTGCGCATCACATATGTAAAGATATAAGATGAAAATTGAGGATGTAGTAATGAGAGAAATAGAAGAACAATGTACGACAAAATAGAACGAGGGATGAATTATTATCGATTAGGCGCCAATTGGTTCTTCGCTTGAATAAATCGATACGATTCAATCTAAAATTCTCTGTTCCTGCGAGCGTGTACGGAAATCGCACGTGATGTTCCACATGTTCCGCATCAGCGAGCGCAAAGCTATCGAAACGTTCATGCGAGAATGTCTCCCGTCGTACAACCGGGCAACGATTCCTGATTAATACAAATTCCGCTGTGGGCTGTGTAAATACGCAGCTTTCCAGCGTCGGGGATGGTAAGGCTGTTAAACGGGAAATTGCGCTCTAGATAAGCATATGTGAAAGTAGACAAGGTAATAAAAACGAACTTGATAATACGTTCAGTCACACGGCATTTGGATTTTTACATCTCGAAATCCACGCATCGTTAAATTCCCGGCTCGTTAAAACCAATTTCTATGAACATATCGTGTGATGCAGCTGGACTCAAATAACAGCGTGACTCGTTAATGTACAATGTTATTTAGTAGAATGTGACTACATTCCTAATTTGTAGTATTAAATACTTAAAAAATCAATTTGCAATTTAAATCAAACTTGTTCAAGCATACTTAAAAAAATTAAATATAGAATAACATATTACTTTGCAAAATATGCCTGCAAAATGTACAATTTGTCGAAATTTCCTAATTTTCGCTAACATAATTTCAAAAAGACACTTTAAGATGTTAAGAAATTCGGGTTTTATCCAAAAATATTTTACACACTCAACGCACATGTATGCACAGATTTTTCACCTAGATTTTAAAACAAACGCTTCATTCTTTAGCACAGTATATTTTTATAACTTCCTTCCTGGCCTCCCCGAGTCGCAAAGGAAATTTTACGCCCCTTAAAAAAATGTCGAAACGTCGAAGAACGCATTCCTCTTTGTCAGCGACAACAGCAACTTACTCCGAACAACCGGCGGCCGCGTCGTAACCCGAATGTAGCGAGCCGCAGTCAGCTACGCGGCCGCATTCCGCGTCTCCCGTGGCACGGCGACCGAAACTGGTCCCGTCGTCATGATGAGCGCCCTTCAGGAACTCCACGCACTTCTCCGTCGGGCTCGCACGTGACGTCGCGAGCGCCGGGCAGCCCACCATCGCGGCGACGACATCGTCAACGTCGTCGTCGTCATTGTCGTTCACGCCGCTCTCGCGATTTCTTAAAAACGCGTCCAGGTAGTGGTGCTCGGCGTCGGTAATGGTCGGCAGATCGTAAACCCCGGGCGTTGCCCAGGGCGCGTCGATGCCGGCGGGACGCGCCGCGGCATCCTCGTCATTCTGAATGCCGCTATTCCTGGCATCCTGGTTGTTTTTTCTGCCGTAGAGCTTTCGCAGGTACGCCTCCTGATGGCTCCTGGTGGCCCAGCATCCGCCTTGCCACCATCGCTTCGAGCCGAGCACCGCGGTGCGTCTTCTCCGCGCCAAGCTCGACATGCTTCTCCTTCTTCTTCTTCACGACGAACGCGACGGGCGTGCAGCAGCAACAACAACCACATCCGAACCGGCGAGGACGGTGGTCGTTAAGATCGATTTCCACCGGCGGTTTCTTCTTCTTCGTGTGCTACACGGCGTAACCCCGGCCCCGACGGTAATAATCGCCGTGGCCGAGACCTTCTAATCTAGGGAACGCCGGCGGGGTCCTCTCTCTCTTTCTCTCTCCTTCCTTTCTTCCCCCCTCGGTATATTATGTCCCTTTTCGCGACCACCGCCGCTCGTCCTCTCGCAAAAGCTAATAAGGCGACGCTTCGGGGCACTCGAGACACACCGGGGTTTTTGCTCCCGCGTAGAAACCCTTCTGCGCGAGTATAAGCGTATTAAATGCCTCTCGTGGTATACACTCTTGATTGCGTCTGGAGCCTGGGCTTTCCGGCTTTCCTGGAAGCGATGGCTCGTCGAGGAGGCGTTTGCCCGTCGCGAAAGTGGAGCTCTTGCGGATACGCTCGCCCTTGTAGTCTTCTTGGGGGAGCTAATGAGATATACGCTTCAGCTTATCTCTCATATTTTTTCCCCGACGTCAGTTTAGCCGATCGATAGACAATCGGTCATCAAAACGTCAGCGTGATATTCGACGCTTTAGGTCTCCTCGTTCCTTTTAGTTTCCCTCAAACGCATTTCTGTCAGTCGCCACAAAGACTGCCCGATCTGCTCGCCGGCGCATCTTCCGTTGCAGTTCTCTCCATTATCTCGAGATGTCAACGACGCCCGCATTCGCGGGAACGTCGGAACTCATCGCTATACACCACGCGCGTCATTCGCCGCACATCGACGCGGAACGGACGTACGGAGGAAGTGAGAAAATTCGAGAAACGCCGTCGACGAAATGTTTCGTCTCCGCGAGATGAAGCTGTCCGTCGATACACATAGAGATACCCCGTCGCAATAGAGGCGTCTCGCGTTGCAATTGAGTCGCCTCGCGCCGGGCGGAGGGTTCAATCGCGCGGTGCCGCGGCACCACCGTATCTTCGTCGTCGTCGTCTCGCGAACGTCTCGCCACCGGCAGGATCGGGCTCATCGCGCCGCCCGTTCACCATCTCTCGATTGGCACGCGCGCTCGCGAAACGCGAGCGAACTCGCGACCTCGGTCTCGAGCAATAAGAGCAACAGAGATAGCGACGGGCCGGAAGAGGGAGCGGGATGATCGGGAGAGAGAACAAGGAAAGGGAGAGGATCGAGTGCGCTCCGGCGAAAGCAGTCGCCGTAGGAGGCGAGGCGCGCGGAAGGGAAGGATTGTGAAAGATAAAGAAAGAGGAAGATAGATAGAGAGAAAGAGAGACAAAGTGCCAGGGAGAGCGAGAGAGAGAGGGTGGGCAAAGCAGGTCGGAGGGATGAGAACCAATCTGTACGTATAACCGGTAGTACAGCACGGATTAACGTTTTAATACGCGACACCTATCGCGCGGTACAAAGACGGTCGGTCGGGGCCTAAGAGCTCGCGTCCCTCTCAAGCTTTGATCTCAGGTGGACGCGCGGAAACTCGCGTGAGCGGATGACAGCCGAACGGACGATTTGCGGCGTATCGCGCGGAATGATCAATGATCATTCGATCGTGCGGTCCACGCGTCGCGGAACGACACTCTGTTCCTCGAAGCACCTCTCCGGAGTGCGGTGCTTGAAAATCGCCTGTGTTTTCAGTCGTGACATTCGCGCGGAAAGCTGGCGACGATCAGCCAAGTGCGACGCGATCGCGGAAAACATAGGGGAATGCGATTAACGCGCGGCGCGACGCGACGCGCATTAAAACCTCCGAGAGGCGGCGTCCACGTCCTTCGTTCTACCGGCACGGGGCGTGCTGAGGCCGAGCGGACACTGAGCATACTCTGGGACTCAGCGGGCCCCCGTGTCTGCGGGACACGGGGCGAGAAGGGGGGACAGACCGGGGCCCGCAAGCGAGTGCCGGCCCCGCGTGAGGAAGGAGGAACGAGCGAGCGCGAGCGTGCGAGAGTGCCGCGTCGGTGCGTGTAACTTTACCAATACGCGCGCGTACTCCCCTCCTCGACGTGGAGGAGAGTCTCCTTCTCTCTCTGTCTCTCGCTCCTCTCGATATATTTATATTCGTTTCTAATACGTGCGGCGTGTCGGGCTCCGACGCCTCTCGCCGTGGGCCTCACCGTCGGAATACGCGGGGCCCGGTTCCGCGTATGCGTGCCCCGCGACGGGCCTCGGGGGCCCTCGAGCGGGCGAGCCGAGGACGCTCCGCTTTCCTCTGCTCTGCTCTACTCCGTTTCTGCCTTCGTTCTGTTCGTTCGCGAGGAGAACAACTTCTGTTACTTCTACAACGATGTCGTTCTAAGAGACATGCCGCGTTTCTCCGTGCGTTGTACGCGAGACGACATTTCGCTCGCTCTTCCGACGCGATCAAGTACCGCTAGAAAACGAAAATTAAGAGGAAACGGTCTCTATGCTGGGGGACAACTGGTTGCATTACGATCCTTAAATTGCCGCAGACGAGAAGACTCGTCTCCGTGAAGAAGATAAAAGCCTAATTGCTCTCGCGAGTGCTAAATGAAACTGATAACTCAATCAGACTCTCGGTTTCAATTTTTATTTATAGACAAGTTTGTGACATGCAAGCGTGCTGCGAGGGAAACGGAATAAATGCATAATCTAATGAGATCCACTTTGGATATGACTTTAAAGTGGATTTCACATTTATAAACCCGGCTTATTCTTGTCTCGAAAAATCTTTACTTATGTACATATATGTATAAGCACGCGGGATCCTTTTTACCCGACTTCCCAGAGGAAAACAAAATTCAGCTTCAAGAACCTCGAAACCATCGCTTTATCTAAATCGGCATTAAATCAGGATCGGTAAAAACACACTGATTCTTGTCGATCGCATTTAGATACAAATCCGACTAACATCTCGAGGGGTCTTCCGCTTAGTTTGTCATTTAGATATCGCCGGTTACCTGTGCCCTTCACAGGGATGTCGACAAATAGAGATAGAGCTTGGAAAGCCGGACCACCCAAATCGGAAACCCTATTTCTTGTGCTTGTCCGTTAGGTTATTAGCTCCTACTTTTACATAAGCCTCGCCTGTTTCAACAGCATCTCATATTCATCTTTCACGCTTAAGATAAATCTATCTCTGAATTAACATGTTAATTGTACGATGTATAATACATGAGTGGTGCGTATTCGTAGATTCTATTTCTCTCCTTCCATTTCCTTGGAAAATTAGATGTATCTTTTCAGAGAATATTATCCGTGGATTAATCACGGAAGAATAAAGATGAAATTTTATGCTCGTCTCTGCTTGTCGCTGATAATTTCGAAAGTGCTTTTTCGCGTGCTGTCACAGCTAAAAATAAATTAATGAACGTTTCTGGTAATGCGAAGCACAAATATTCTCCTGTCTCTTCGTCGTTCGCTAATTCTTTTTTTAGGTTGTCGCTGCATGTTCATTATAGTATTATCTCTTGTTTATCGTGTTCTTATTCTCACGCGAGAAACTTTCCTTAAAACAACAAAGAATTTAATTGACCTATTTTTCACATGCTCGAATTGTACGATGCTTAAAGGATCCGTGTTTTGCCGACAATGTTAGCGTAATCGCCTGGAATTATCGCAGTTCCGCTTCTCTAATAGAGACGTATTACGAATAACACGCGTTTTGCAAAAACATGAATGTCCTCGTTGAATTGTGTCCACGTGTAATTGGGTCCATTCGTGAGAGATGTAATACGTACGATTCATCCGTACGTGCGCGACACGCCTTCTGCGAGTCGGATCCTCTCGGCGGAGTCCCGTCCTTTAAAGTAGACCTTTAAGATTTTCCCGTGCCGGCGGTGCGATCGGAGAGATCACGTCTTCGCGGAGTTCACCGCAAAAACTGTCACACGCGAGGCGAGGCGAGGATTTCGCTCAATGGATGACGGCGGTCGCGCAAAAACCGCCGGCAGAATGCCGCCTGGTGTTAAATAAGGCTCATAAAGAAGGGACGGCGATATTCCAAGTGACACCGAGCGCAAACGTACCGTGTCTCATTGCGAATTATTCGATTAACTTTGCACTCCGTTCCCGACAAAGCTTAACCACCGGGATCGGCGATTACGATGTGTCCGATATAATAACGCATGGGATCTCGTTGTCGGGATCGCTTCATTCCGATAGCAAAACGCGAACAAAATTTACGCTCGTAGCAGTGGACTTTCCCCACGAGGTTCACCGGGGGTCAATAAAAGTCGGGGAGCGTAATTTAATTTCTAAATTTAATTGAATTAAATCGGTAGACCCGCTCGCCTGTCATCGTCCGATTGGATTTATGAGCGCTTCAAGATACATAAAAACATAATGACCCTGATATTGGACAAAGAGAGTTTCTTGCTCGCTCTGCCTCCGCTGCTGCTGCCGCTGCCGCGCCGGCGTAGTACTTAGCACGTCGTTTCACATTCCCGCGGCGACACGATTTCTCTGCAGCCGACTTTGTGGCAATCTAATCGTAAAAAGAATTTAACGACTCGTTAATGACCATCGTTCACGGCGGGACGATTTCCCGTGGATCAATAAATTTTTACGATCCAAGGCGCGAGAAGCGTCTTCCAAGCGGCTGCAGCGCGCTCCTGCCTTTTCATTTTCCTTCCTTTTTTCCTCAGGCGCCCCGGCAGGTATATCCACAATAAACCGATACAAGTCGCCGTGGCATTTTTCTCGCAGGCTCGATTCCCTTCGCGCGGATAATCGCGGGCCCTTGCCGCCCTTCGACCCGACAGGCAAATGCGATATCCGGTAACCGCGCGCGTTCGTCCAGGCCTGCGGCGTATAAGGCTACATTGTAGCGATCGGCATACTTACTTCTTGCGGCTGCCGCGCAGATGGAAATTGCTATTACTTCTCTTAGAGCGAGAGGCGGCCGGCATAATCGCCGTGTGCGCTATGGCAAGCGGCCGCGCTGGTACCGCAACCGCGGCGCGGCGTGGCCAATGTCGCACGACGAAATTACCGGCTGTCTTACCGTACCGTACCGTGCCCACGCCGGTGGACCCCAGGGTTCTCAAACCGCGAGAATTTTTGCGCGACCGGCGCGCAATCGACGGACGCGGAAACGCGGCCAGCCGGCCACCAGAATGCGACTTCCAACGCGCATGCATCTTAATTGGCTTCCGCATATTTCGCGAGAAATGAGATTGATACATAAATGTACATATATTACATTTACTAACTTTATTAATATGCGAGGCAAATACATTTAGAGCCGGTTTTCCCAACTTCTTGATAAACTAACAATAGTTAAATCGTACGTCTGAATTTGTCTAATTTGAAGATAAAACAAAGACAGACATATGATTCAACTATTAGTTGGCTTATCAAGAAGTTGGAAAAATCGGCCTTAATACGTATAAAATTCATAGATATCGCGGTATTTGAGAGATGTATTAAAATAAGAAATATTTGAGAGATGTATTAAAATAAAATCGATATTGTGGAAGTTTTGATTTTGATAACTGACAGTGTCAATTAAAATCAAATGCACTGCAAGTATATATGAAATCCGACAATGTAGTAAGCGATAATTACATGAATAAAGACTATTTCAATTAAGCATTTCAAGTATTTCATGAGAAATAAGAAAATATCAAGAGAGAGAAAGAGAAAATTAGAAAGATTAAGAATGTGAGAATCAAGAATGTAATTCAAGAAATGCAAGTCAAAGACACGGGAGGATTCTGTGAAAGAAATGATTCGTTTTGTTTTCGCGGAACACCGTCGTCGCACAGTTTGAGTACCCCTGCATCTAGGTGCATCCTGCACGCGAATAACTCGGCCTGCACGATCGTACACGCCGCTTACAACGCGTTCATCAACGTCGACGATCAAATGGATTTTCGCTTATACAGACTGATGTATCGCTTATACTTAGCGTCATCGCCTCGAACGACTATATCCGTTTGGGCATTACATTGAATCGTACCGTCTGAAAACGCCTGGTTTGTATTACGCGGCGAAATTCTCCGTATGCACAAATTGCCAATTCGGCCTTGTCCTTTAATCACTTTGTTTCGCAACACTCAACAACGGCGCCTTTCGGTCCACGGTTATTTCACGTGTACACACATATACTTTTCTTTCATTTAAGTATGTAAATTTACTGCTCCAAGCTATGTTTTAAAATCGATAAATGATCGATGTTTAGTTTGTTGAATTGGAAAAAGTACACAAAACAGAAAAATATTATTATTATGTTAGATCCTAATAAAAAATGATGTCTTCTAATTAACTGACAATATATTTTTCTATAGCTTCACGGTCTTAATACGATATTTTTTGAAAATAACTCTGCGCTATTCGTTCTGCTAACTTTGTTTTCTTACGTTACGTTCGTAAGAATCAGTCGACGCCTCTGAATAAGCGGGTATATGAATACGCTGCGAGCCGTCCGCCCATCACCTGTTTCGCTAGCACACAGGTGTTCCGTGAAAGTTACTCTACTAGAATCATTCTACATTGTACATATGGAATGTTAGCCATACAACAGTACTCCTATAATTCTCCTTCATTAACATACAGAAACTTATTTCATTATTAAATAGACGATATATAATTAATCATTTTCTTGTACATTTTACAAAATTCTTAAGACAATCAGTTGGAATATTTTTAATCACCGATTATTTTTTGTCCTTCATTGCTGCATCTTTAGCTTTTTTGCGAATACCGAAATTGTATATTTCCGAGGTTTTCAAAGACATTCCATTCGTTTATTGTTCACGGAAATAGTCAGCACCGGCTGACCGATCTTCACGTTTTATTCCGTCATATTCTACAACGATGACGTCGGAATCAGGCTTCTTCGGAGGAGGGCGACAACGACAGGTGCACCGCGGCGATGCGGTAGAGCGAGAAGAACGACGGTACCCGGCGCGTCGAGCGCGTGCGCTCGCTCGCTTTCTTTCTTTCCCGCGCTTGTGGTAGCGAGAATCGGTGGCGGCGGTGGCAAAGAGAACGACGACGTCGCTCCCCCGTTTCCCACGACGGCTCATTACGGCTTCCCGACCCGCCGCGTCTGCCGCGGCATTCCCGAACGGAGCGCATCGCGTTCGCAAGTAGGATTCCCTGCTCGACTTCTTCTCCGTTAGGAACTTTGGCTAACACCGTGCTGTAGTACGGGACCAGACGGGAGACATGTTTCAATATTTGCATTGGAAACGTGCGCGGGGATGAACATCGACTTTCACGCACACACACACCTAAGACTCTTGTGTATTTTCCCAGATCCGGAGCGGCAGCGAGCGCGAAGCTTGCCAGCCGGCGAAGCCGGCCCTCGACGGCTACCGGGAATTGGTTTTGCCTTATACGTTAATACTCGTCGGAGTCCATCCGACCGTCCGGTGGTGTTGCGAGGTGTCCGCCGGAAAAGGCGGTAGCGGTATCCCGACGCGCGAGTAATTTGCATCTGATTTCTTTTTAGCGGATAGTCACTTAACTCATGACTAATTGGTTAAATTATTTAACACACCACGAGGATCGTGCGGATAGAAGATGAGGAAGCTTCGCTGGCAGGGGCCTTGAATGCAGGTTTTTATTGGGAGCGAGTTTACGCCGAGAGATTCAGACGCAGGGAGAGCGATTTGCCTGTCGTTGGCGTGAAACTTTTCGTCAGGATAAATATATGCGAAGAATGATTAAACGCTCGAACAAATTTCACTTTATTCGAATACACTTCGAATCGTAATGCTCTTTGAATCTTTGCTCGGTAAAATATTATTGGTAGCACATTGAGTAACGAGAATGTTTCTTTTCACGAATAATTAGTGAAGCACAAGCGTACAAGACAAGCTTCTTAATTAGCTGACGATCAAACCAATTGAGATAGCTGTGAGAATAATTTCCTCGCCGTGCCAAATTGCACGGCTACAAACGGCGTTAATTAGTAAAGTATATCCATAATAATAAATATAATTGTTATCTGTTTCTCAGACAATGAGATCAAAGCCAGGACGCGGAGGACCGCCGTGCAACAGGCAGGACGATTTTCTCGCCGGACATCTGACGCGCGCGCGATACTCCTCTACAATTCTCATCATGCCGCATTCTTCGGGATGGCATGGCGTAAATCCGCGGCGGGCGAGATTTATGGTGCGGTATCGGCGCTGACGCAGCCTTCAAAAGATCTCTTCCCTTTTTTTTTTTTCTTTTCCTCGATCTCGATCCCGCTATTTGGGGAGCAGGGGGAGAATACCGCGCGGTGGCTGCCCCGACGGCGAATTACAAGAACACGATCCGGATGAGAGCGCCGCCCGTGTATATCATCATTGAAAATAGGCATGTCCGGGCTCTCCCGGGTTGGACTAGAAACCGCAACGGGGTAACGTTACAGCCCAGTCACGGAAAATTGGCGAGGCCCCTACGAGAATGCATTTACGCGATGCAGCTTACCGCGACGAGTGTTTCCGCCGAATATAATTGTCGGGCTGTTAACTACGCCTCATGGAGAGATGCCTACGTTATTAGGGATCGTTTTCCATTTAATTCGCGCGTATAGATTTTCATTGCTACCTTGCTACGTTGCGCGCGGTTGGATAATCGTCGCATCGCCGGATACTTGACGAGGAACGAGGGCGGAGCAGCGATCTCGGAGATTCGATTGCCAATCGGTGAAGCGTGCGCGAAACGTTTATCGGGGAGCCTGAATTGCGCTTCTAAACACGTCATAATCAGAAAACACGTTATAAGTTAAACGAAAGAGAGAGAGAGAGAGAGAGAAAGAGAAAATAAAACATTCTCTACTCTATTTTATCGCCTATTTAATATTGATATTAAAACATTTGATGCTAAATAAAAACTATATATGTGCCTTAAGTTTTCATACTTTTCATCAATTATTGAATCTTTTTACGAATGTAGAAATTGCGATTTTTTAAAATTTACTTAAATAAATTATTTAAAAAACATAATTGAGAAACGAAAAAATTTTATCTTATAGAGATACCTCAACTTTTTATGATGTAGTTATGATGTAAAATTTTCCTTTGTTAGAAAATAATAAGAGTAACATATCAAATAATAATTACCAAAGCTTTTCGAGCGGGATGAGTGCTGCGTTAAAAAAGGAACATTGCGTTATGGGAAGATCAAATATAGAACGACCATATAGAAAGAAAGAAACGAAGGGAAAAAAATCTTTAATTACCAGAATCCGTCATTGTGATTATCTATTTGTATACGACGTGGAATATAACTTATGCCCGGGAAGGGTCAATAAACACTCCCCGCAATATCGTTACGGTCGTAACGTGTCTCTTCGAGGCGAAGGATTTCTTTTCGTTCGGGAAGCAGCACCGCCAACTTCGAATTCCCAATTATACGATATGGGATTCCGTGAGGTCCTTCGCCGTATCGTCGCATCGCCCAATCTTACGACTCCGGTAATTTACGTTAACGACGATCGCCGCGAAGCGCGATCCGCCATTAGCCGGTAGAATTCTAGTCTCCACGGTAAACGCCGAAAGAGCACATCGCTAATATTCCCTCATTCGCGATAAATTAATTCCTGGAAGACCGCGGTATATCGTCAAGACCCTGCCGTTTCTCTCAGGCTACCAACGTATAACGAACTATAAGGGACCTATAAAATATAAACTAAAAGATAACTGCGAGATTGTATCGACAGGATTCATTGGAGTAAAAAGAATTTTAAGAAAATGTAAGAATCGTATATGATTTAAGAAGGTAAAAGTGTCTCTAATAGCGAATTCGATTGGTCGCACTAGTGCGCACTCAGTGCACATTAAAGCCATTGTACATACATAAATCGTAAGGATGAATGCTTAACATAAATATAGAAACATGTAAAAAACCGAAGTCTTTAATTCATTTTATCGTGCTATTGTGCAATTTTTTTTTAAATATTTATTGGGCATTTTATTATTCAAGATATTTCAATTTCACATTCAGTGTACAACGGCTTTAA